>CM072881.1:955000-1115000 GCA_036937835.1 Pampus argenteus
GAAATAAAGCATTATTTTTTATATTGATATTGTGGTAGTCTGCGGATGTCGTACAGCAGTTACTTAAAGTTGAACCTTTTTCATCTCTCAACCAGAAATGCATCATCGCTCACTGCTGGTGCTTCTATTGCAAACAATTCAAAGTATGCGCTGGCCTCAGGGAAGAAACCCTGTGGTGGTCACAGCCTCTTACGCTGCTTCTGGTTTTCCACTGAGGACATTTCAGCAGCAGCCTGAGCTTGATAATTCATTTACAGTAACATCCAGGGAGGCTGCGTCATTCACACAAGAGCAAATGAAGACATCAAGACATCAATAAATCACTTGAACCCCCCCACACACAGATACACACAATCCAACATCAAACAACAACTGGGAGACTTAGAAATGTAACACAACTGGTCAGATGACTGCAGAGTGTTTGATTTAAAATAGAGCTAACTACCCTGCTGCTGAATCCTGACACACACACAAACACACACCCTTAACTTTGAAGAATTCATCAACTGACCACAAACAAGCTCTAATTAATCTGCTGATCACGCAGAAGATTTACACTCTGCTACTGTAACAACACACACACACATAGTTGTGCAATAAAATCCTGCAGTCCATCTGCCACACCGATGTAGTGATAAAGCTACAGTTACACACGCACGCACACACACACACACGCCATTAAATCCTGTACCACTACAAACAATGAGAACATACAACAACACAACAGACAGCTGCTTCATCAGTAACCACTTTGACCATTTCAGCTAACATCCATGAGTAGAATCCATGTGTGCAGGGGTTGTGGTAGATCTCCATCTCTCTCTCTCGCTCTCTAATTTGCTACATTGGCTTTTAAAAATGAGTTCTTATAGAAGTGAATGAGTGAAAGCATGTTCTCAGAGTGAGAGGCTGAAGTGTCTCTGTGCACAGAGACAAATCTTCTTCTGCCGCCACTGCTGCCATAAAGGTAAGCTATAATTACACATGCACACACAGATCCACAGGAGGCAGGAGATTACACTAGTCCAGCTCCATCTGCTCAGGGAAAAAGAGAGAGAGAGGGGGGGGGGTCAATTTTATTGACCCAATTTCCACAAAACTACATCTCACAGTTGACTGGTTTCCTCTGTGTCTGGCTAACAAGCCCATGAGCAAGCCATACACTCCAGACTGTGTCAGTGAGTGTGTAAGACATGGTGTGCTGTAGATAAAGTCAATGGTGGACACAAGTTTGAGTCAACTTTCAATGGAGAGAGCTGCATGTGATGACACACACACACACACACACACACACACACACTCCTTTGTTCCCCTGCTGCCTGCTGATATCTTGTTTGTGAGTGTGTGTGCTGTATTTCATTTGACAAAGTGGCCTGCTGTTGCTAGGTAACGTAGCAGGATTGGAGTGGTCTGTAGCCAGGAAGGAGAAGTCAGACAGATATTACATTCTCACTCTCTATATCATCTTTCTCAGGTCTCTATGTCGCCCTTTTGTTCTCCAATTTTCTGTGATGTGCTAAAGAAGTGGACATAACTTTATATTCAAATAGTGCCAACGACAGAATGACTTCATTTCAGAATCCTTATTTGTAACAAAAAGCACTGGCGGAGCAGACAAATGCAAAAAATTTTGAAATCAACTATGCAAGATTTATGTTTGAATCACAAAAGAGATGTAATAATGGGGAAGATTCAGTACATACATTCACCATGTTGAGATTTTAGTTATGGTCGAAGGTGGTGCAGACTGTGCAGCACAGTAAGAAGAAAGAAAAATCCTCAAACTGGAGCCTAATTTGGCTGTGTTGCTTCCACAGTAGACCACTAAATGTTGGTCAATGTTACAGCCACAGTGGAATTATAGTAAAGACAGATGACTTCCATTATATACAAGAACATGGTCAGTGGTTGCATGAACAGAGCCAAGCTCTAGTGCACAGCATGCCCTGGCCAACAAATACCTAAAGCACAAGTCAGAGCACAGTTGACTATGCACCTAAATCTATCACATCAGAGAGAGCAGGCCGAGTCAGGCTGACATGTATCTGTGCAAATCTAATATACAATTGACTTTTTTTTCATGTCACCATTTTCCCACCTGCACTTCCAGCAGATAGACCAATCAGGATGCCAGTCCCTCCATCATATACACTTGTATCTAATTCTATCTATTAATACTATATATTGAATATTAGTTCATAGCATATTGTTATAGGCTATAGATAGATAGATAGATAGATAGATTATTATGTTGCTCTTCTTAATCCCAGCTCATCATCTTGCTGCTGCCAGTGTTGTTCACTTTCTTTTAGGGTCTGTCCCATTCAGATTGGGTCTGAGTTGGTTCTCCATACATCCAATGTGTTGGACCCATGTAGACCTCTAATCCAAACTATATAATTTGGCTTTGTTACATGCATACATTCTGTTTCTTGTGTGGAAATAAAATCAAGTGTTTTCTCATCTTGAGCACAGTGAATTATACATACAGCAAAGGGTGTGTATATGTTGACGTGACACTGAGTAAGCCTTTATGCATCTTAGTGTGGACATTAGTGTGTAATTGTGTGTGGATAAATTTCCCTTTGAGATTGGTTTCTGTCAGATATTCACCAACTGGCCTGTTTCCTATTTTCCAAAAAATCCACTACAGAAGCCCCACTCCAGATTAATCAGAATAAAAGGACAGCTGCTATTAGCAATATGATTGACATAAATCACTTAATCTCTGCAGGAACATGAGTTGAAACTAATGAACAGTGACATCTTATGAATCACAAATCATCAGGACTCAGGTTTGTTTTGGGAAGACATTTATAGCTTCTTTTCATTGATACTTCAAATCCTCCGTGTTGGCAGCAACTACAGCTAATACCGCCCCAGGAATACATAAAATATATAATACTCACACAATATATAACCTTCAAGTCTCAACATAAATAAGATCTGTGAAATTATAGCTCCACTCTCAGTGTCTCCCCCTCTCTGAAATTAGGACAGGGGAGAGCTCTGTGTGTGTGTGTGTGTGCTAGTAGACAGCACCCCATTAGTTTTACTGCTAGCTCTGCACCATTTGCCTTTGGTATAGAGGTGGGAGACAGACGCACTATCATACGGCCTGTCTGTAAGCTCACCAGCCTGTCTCCATTTACAGTTGAGATGGACTTACAGGGTTTCCACAGGGACACACCATCTAACTGCAAAGGAAGGAGCTTCTGTGTAAGATATACACATTGTACTAGTATGGATACACATTAGTCTAAGGTATATTTCATATAAGAATAGCAAGATATTATATATATAGTGTTTTCTGTGAATTTCAAATACTTAAACACATAACATAACTAGATGAGTATCTGTTCTTTAGAAATTGAATAAATCTTTTCTAGTCATCAAATTTCCACTAACTCCACTAACAATTATTTTCATTATTGATTAACCTGACAATTATTTTCTAAAATAATCAGTCAATTGTTGTTGTCTGTAAAATATCAGTCATGTCCAAGAGCCAAAGGTGTCATATTCAAAGTATACCTAAAAACCCAAAGATATTCAATTTATCATCATACATGACAAAGAAAAGCAGAATATTCTCAGAATTTTTGGTATTTAAAAAAAAAGACAAAAATGATAATTCTAAAAATGGTTACTGATTATTGAATGTCTTTGAATTATTCAATTTATTGCTTCAGCTCTAGTCTCAAGGTATATATTGTCAGAATGACAGAATTAAATGATATCACTCTGTGTGTCCTGATTCCTAAAATACTGTAATTGCTAATAATAATCACATTTAGAGCAGAATACAAACGTTTGTTTATCCAGCAGTCATCATCACGGTTCATAGCTGAGGCAAATATGGACGATAAGCTGCTGCTGCTTAGATTCTGTACAGACACGGCTATGGTGGACGGTGCAAGCTCGCTCTACTTTACCCAGGCCTCCTCATTATATACTCTTATTTGAGTATTCTAGCCACCCTACCTACACTAAAAAAAGATCAAACCTGCATGTAATACCAGTCTGAGACACACTGGAGGATGGTAAATGACATATGCCACTTGTCTGATGACAGCCTGTTCACAAGTCTGGAGAGATACTGGGTTTCATGAGAATGAGAAGTCTCTTTGTGACCATGCCAGGTCTGTTTCCTTCTAATAGACCCGCACAGTCACACGCAACAATCCTTAAAACAAACCATTTATAGAGCAAAAATGACAGTTGACTTCATTGAAAGGATGGGTTCACAATTTTTCAGGTGTCCATATGAAGATTGGAACAGCTTTACTTGCTGTAATCATTGCTCCTGTGCTTTAAGAGTTGAGGATGTGTACTATATATGCATTTCCTTTTTTACACTGGTGTGATGCAGCATGGCTACCACTCTCTCTTCCCCTTTGATCTCTTTCACACACACCCTCTCTTGGGTGTTGTGTGGTCATTGGAATTCAGTTTGTGTCTTTAATAGGAGTAAGTGCAATAAGTGTCATCAATGAGTTTACACAGTGCTCAATGCTCCCTGGGAGACAGAGAGATGATGTAATATTTGGATATGCAACCACTTGCACATACACATATACACATGTAAAGCAAAGGTTAGTGTAAAAACAGTGGGTGCTGCAGGAACAATAGACAGATAATAGTTGTCAGTAGTCAGTTAACAGTCCGGTCTCTGATAGTGGCCGGGAACATGGTCGAGACAAACAAATAAAAGCCGTCCCCAAAAATAAATATAATATGCATGGCAGTTAAATAATAGTTACCTGAATATAACGCTAGGCCAGACAGGGAATATTGTGCAAACATATAACAGCACACATTGTAATACGAACATACATCTATGAGCATGCTACCTGCATGCTACAGCTTAGTGGTGCACTGCCAAAAAGCTTCAAGTGCTACAATTCATATTCTGCACGTCAGAATAAGTTTTTACCAGTAATGCTGTAACAAAAAAATGAACAGCGCAAACAGAAGCAGATCAGAAAACAAGGAGGCTTTGGACTAAAATATGAGCAAATACATTTATCAAACAGAAGGAGTTAGAAATAAAAACATCTCTCTAATATAAGCCTGCTTCCTATAAAGGCCTGGTACCCTCTGCAGTTGAGGTAAATATGGTATATAGAACAGATCTCTCTCCCTCTCTCTGTGTCTGAGTCCTTCTCTCTGCTGGAGTTCTCTGTGATGTGAGAGAACATTTCAACACCCGGCACAGACTGCCAATGATTTACTGAACAGCACTTTTTTAGCCTAGCAGAGACAAAGGTAAGAAAATGAGGACATGTATGTGTGTGTACATGCATGTGTCAAGAAGACATATAACTGTGTTGCTTCATTATTTCCTCTGTCGTTGTGTAATGCTGGCATTCTGCCTCAGTAAGTAAGTAAGTCACAGTAAGAGGAAGGAGCGAGGGGGAGCGAGGGGGAGCAAGGGGTCCCTACTGATCAGCTGCTTTGTTACAGTCAGATGATTACAGTGTGCCAGTGTGGGGAAGTCTAAAGATGCCCCCACCCCTTTAAGTACAATACAAACACCACAGTCAGGCAAGTAACTAGATAAATACACTCACTATCAGCTTTATTAGTTTCACTAATGGACAATGGAGGCAGCCCGACGCTGACTGTCAGCTGTGACTAATGGGCCAACATTTCTGCTGTGTGTGTGTGTGTGTGTGTGTGTGTGTGTGTGTGTGTGTCAAAGAGCTACTATCCCACGACAACATACAAATATACAGTACTTTGTTCTTATTTTAACATGACATAAATACAATATAATCAATATGACTAATGTGACAGAAAGTACACATAATGATATATCACAAGAATATCACTGAATATCATAATTAGCTACTTAAAATTAGTCACATTATAATATCAAATCACAATATTACAGAATCACTGTACTTGTATAAAACTGCAAGACATTACAAATTAACAGTATAAGTATCAATTCCAGTCTACGTTATGGCCAAGCTAACAAACGATACGAGCAACAGGAAAAAAAAAAGTCAACTCAACTTATGCGCATATAATGCTAATGCTGTGTGTGGGTGTGGGTGTGTGTGGGTGTGTGTGGGTGTGTGTCACCTGAATTTGCAGCATGCTGGCAATCCCAAGTGTATAATGCTAACTTATTCAATCACCATTTGCAAAAGTCATTGTGTTACGTAAGTAGCAGTCAGATCAAATGTGTATTTAAAGTTTAGACTAAAATAACGAGTATAAAGAACAATCTCTCTCTACAGGGAAGATGCATCATTTGAAGACTGTGTGTGAAATGTATGTTGTGTATGTGCGTGGTTGTACTGTATGTGGCACTGTATGTGGCGCTGTGTGTGTGCAACATGTGTATCGTGCATCTCTAGAGTAATAGAAAACTGTTGTTGCTGTACCTGTGTGTAGGGCTGGCTCTGCTGTTGCAGTCCAGCCAAAAACATAAAGATAAGCAGTCACAGTCACACTGTTGTGTCAGACTGTGACTAGATGTATTATCATGATTGTCAGTGGATGTATATGTATACCGTATTTTTCAGACTATAAGGCACATCTACATTACATTTTCTCAAAAATCAACAGTGTGCGTTATAATCAGTGCACCTTATGTATGACCTTTGGTTGTGTTTACTCGAACCGATTTAATGTTGTACACATTACGGCTAATAACGTATTACTCTGCGAGTCAGGAGCCTCGCAGAGGCCGGAATCATCCCTGAACAGCCCGGTGACAACAGAGACTCGGATAATGAGGAGAGGGATCCGCTCTGCTGGATACTAAAACCACCCAACTGTTAAACTCTGAACAACGGTTTTGTATTTTTGTGTTAAAACTGTACAATGTTGAGAGGGATCCGGGCATGTTTGATGCAGAAATCGACCACTTAAACTTGTATTTTTGTGTTAGCCTACAACTGAGAGTTAGTGTAAATGAGTTGAATAAAGTTCGACTTATCCGACACGTTTTGTTTTTGCTTATTGCGCCTTATAATCAGATGCATCTTATGTGTGGACAACGACAGCAATTGACATGTTAATTGATACTGCACCTTATAATCCGGTGCACTTTATGGCTCGATAAAATACAGTATACTGTATATAAGAGATAGAGTATTAATATTCAGGAAATCATATAATTCGACTTGAAGTAAATTCACTTTTATTAAATATTACACAGGCATAAGGTTGAGACAGTTTAATGCAGGGGTCTCAAACTCGCGGCGCGGGCCAACTGCGGCCCCCGGGAAGATAATTTGCGGCCCGTCTTAATATGAAAGATTAATGTTAGTGCGGCCCGCAAAATTGATATGAATGACACTTGTTGTGTGCGGAGCTGAATGAACCAATCACGGTTAGGTACATGGCTCTGGTGGGCGGGACATCGTCAAGGCTGTCCGGTGGCTCAGCTGCGCGCAGGAGAAGCCGTGAAGCCCCTCTCAAGGCCCCGGTATGCTTCTGTGCAATCGCCGTAGTATGCCGCGTTCCGCATCGGAGGATTGCAGCATAGTAGTTACGCCAGCTCTGTAAAGCTCCACCTCGTTACAAGTCTGCCCCGGAGGACACGAAGAAGAGTGTCGTCTCTCTCTCTCTCTCTCTGCGTGTGTGCGAGTCGCAGGGGCCACACACACAGCCTGTGCAAAGCGCAGGATGAAAAACGGACTTTTAAATAAATATAAACTTCATTAAAAGAAGACATGTCTGGGCAAAAGTGGACGTTTTGACACCGTATTTACAGACACGGATCCACAGCGTCTCGCTGCTTCATGTGTACTATGTGTACTTCAATAAGTCCAAGTACAGGTCCAGACTTACTGCTGAGCACCTTCAAGCCCTACTGAGGGTCTCCACTGCTTCTTCCCTCAAGCCAAATGTGGCTCCCCTATGTGAGAAGAAGCGCTGCAGGTCTCTAGCAGCAAGAAGTAGGCAGGAGAAGCCTTGTTCAGAACAGTTCAGGTTTAATGTTATATTCATGTTCAGAAAGTTTAAGGTTAAATAACTATTAATACAGACATTTGAAAGTGAATAAAAATATAATTAATTTCTCTAATCAGTCAGTCAGTCAGTTAATATGTGGTTTCTTCAGTCGTCTGTATGATCATTTTTAATTTTATTTGTTTATTTAATTCATTATTTTGTTAAAAATAAAGGCATTTGAGAACATTGGAATGTTTTATAAACGCTTTTCTTGTGGAAATCCTGATGCGGCCCAGCCTTACCCAGACTCTGCCTCCAGCGGCCCCCAGGTCAATTGAGTTTGAGACCCCTGGTTTAAAGGGTAAAAAGGGCTTCTTTTTGTTGCTAAACTTGGCAAATTTTCAATAGATTCAAGTTGACTTACACTTTCGCTAATTAAACGCTTCAGCCCACCTCCTAACTGTCTACTTACTGATTGGTCATGTTCATGAAGGTGAAAAGGCAAATCTTAGCTGAATCCTTGATGAGAGTAAAGCGTTGTGTGGAGGATCGCACTTGAAGTTAATGTGTTTTCATGTCTTAATTCATACTTTATGTTGTCAATATAAAATAACAGAGTGGTACATTCCAGCATGTGGCCTGATACCATTACCCATGCTAATGTGTCAATTCATTCAACGTCTAGCATGTAGCTAACTAGAGAAAATGTTAGCAATGATGCTAAATGTTTCCATCTTAAACCCCACGTCTCTGATTATTGAATGCCGGCATGCCATCTACAATCACACACAGGCAGACGTTATTTTGGTTTGGTTTGGTTCAACGTAAGAAAGCAAAGGTGGCAATATTGCAGGATCTCTGTGTAAAAGGCTCTGCCAGCTGGAGCCTGTCAGCAGCTGGAGTTTTACCGAACAGCCAAGTACTTACTGAGAGCACTGGATATCTGACAGTGTACATTACACCCACCTGATAAATGGTCAGGCAACATCTAGTAACACTTCAATGTATTTCAACATCGCTCTTACTAGCTTCACTGTGTTCATAATACACTCATCTCTGATAGACTGTGCATTTCATTGACACATGAAATATTAAAGGGCATGCATGTATTACTGTGCTCTGCATGCAAACCATGCTACATTTTAGCACACTACATGGATATGGTTATTGACATATTACCTAATAATAGCAGGTTTTATTGGGGAAACAACAGAGGTAATGCAGACAGCATTGCTCAGCTGTACCTATAGGAAACCAGTGGAAACCATAGAAAAACAGAGCTGGGTAAACACAAGAGGGCTAAATTAAAGCCGTGTGTATTGTGCATGTGGGGGAGGGGACCTGTCTTTGTGAGTTCTGGAGCTAGTGTGAGCAGGGTGGGTCACAGGGTGGAAACTTAACGACACAACACACCAAACCCAAACACATAACCTGAGGCAGGTCCTGTCTCAAGTGACTGATGCCATTAAAGCAGCAGCTCTGCACACATCTCTCTCTCTCTCTTTCTCACACACACACACACACACACACACACACACAAACCAAATATAATGCAAACATATTACTATATTAGGACTAACTCACAGTACTTCTCATTCACTGCCAGTTCTCTCCCTCTATCTATTAAAAGTTGCCTGCATCAGCACAGAGGACAGCTGCACACACACACACACACACACAGACATATTTTAACAGATGACTGTAGTCTGAAAGGGAAAAGGTCACAAACTGTTTTCTGGCTCTGTGTGTGTGTGTGTGTGTGTGTGTGTGTGTGCGTGCGTGCGTGCGTGCGTGCATGCACGTCTGCATGTGTGTGATGAAATGGACAGTTTCCATTAGCTAACAGAGCCAAGGTTATCCTATAGGAGAGATAAATGACACACACATACATCATCACCTGACCCCACGTGTCATTACACCCATCCATACACAAACATGCCTCATACATGCGCACACATGCAAACACTGTTACACAAAGCTTTTAACTTGTGTTGTGTGTTGTGTTCTTGAAGCTGCTGACAGAAACGTTCAGTCAGTGACATTATCAGGCACTGAAATAAAGAGATAAGACTGATCATATCGGGCTTCTGTGATACGGAGAAGCCATTATCAACTGAGACTGTCTCAAGCATTCAGCCTGATTCCAGCTGGTAGGGTCTGCATGTTGCTGCTTTCCTTCCACAGTCCAAGGACATCAAAGTTGGCTTAATTGGAGGCTCTACTTTGTCCTTCGGTGTGACAGTGAATGACAGAGTCACTGAGCTCTGCTGCTTTCCTCTCTCAGAACTCTATGAACAGTAACTACCAATAAACTGCACACTGATGGCAATACTTACTGAACCATCTACATACATTAAGCATATTTTCCATGTGTCAGTTAATTAAGGAAAACAAAACACATAGAAGCAGGTTAAAGTGTTTTTCAATTTGAGGATTGCATTGAACTACTATCAGGTGGCATAGGAAGATATAGGCTACAAAACTGCTGTATGATTAAAAGCAGTGTTTGATCAAAACAAAACATTTTCTTATCTTTTGAGTTCTATTTGACAACTAAATCTGGCTACATACAGGCTCATATAAACATGTTAATGCAAAACAGAAATTCACACATTTCACAACTTAACCCTGATCTAAAAAAGTACAGTTCTAATGAATACCAGAGAAACATAAAAGACTGAGAATATGTGTGTGTGAGAGACGGATAGAAAGAGTAAGAACAGACTGAAGCAAAACAATGACAACCATGAATAACTGAGAAAAACAACACTTGTGCAAATGGGGACAAAAGATGTGTCCCCCAGTTGGTAAAGTGCAGATTTTGGGGTCAGTGGTTAAGATTAGGGCAAGTGTCCAGGAAATGAATGTGAGTATATGTGTGTGTGAGAGTGTGAGAGATAAAAGAGACAGAGTGGAGATCACTGGGTTAAGTTATGTAATAACCATACAAGCAATCCACTGGGTCTGCATGGCTTCGCTGTCAACACTTTGCTGTCTTCTTGTGTATTTTCTCTTTTAATGATTAAAAGACATTTTAATTGTCTTTCATTCATTTTTTAATAATTAATATACAGAACAGGCTTATAGATTATAAAATGCATTTATAAGGGCTTGGAGAGATCTTACATTCATGGTTATTACAGAGGATTTTAATCATGTCTCATTCAACAATAACTTCCACCAATATGTCCCAACGGACTCGGATGTCCTCTGTGAGCCACACGGGGAGGACATTGACAATTTGACTGTCTGCATCACGGACTACATCAAATTCTGTGAGGACACCACCATACCAGCCCGGACTGTGCGCTGCTTTCCCAACAACAAGCCCTGGATTTCCAGCGACCTGAAAGCACTTCTGAACAAGAAGAAGAGGGCTTTCAGGTCTGGAGATAAAGAGGAGCAGAGAAGAGTGCAGCATGAACTTAGACAAAGACTGAGGACATGCAAGGACAACTACAGGAAGAAGCTGGAGGCCAAACTCCAACAGAACAGTGTGAGGGATGTGTGGACGTGGATGAAGCACATCACAGGGATGAAGGGAAGAGACCGGCGGACAGCAGGGAGCCTGGATAGAGCAAACCACTTCAACCAGTTTTTCAACCTGAGCCTGAGTCAGCAGAAAGTCCCGTTGCTGTGGAAGACGTCCTGCTTGGTTCCAGTCCCCAAGAAGTCGAGGCCATCTGACCTGGCAGACTACAGACCAGTCACCCTCACATCTCATGTGATGAAGGTCCTGGAGAGACTGGTCTTAGCCCAGCTGAGGCCACAGGTGAGGACGTTTCTGGACCCTTTGCAGTTTGCCTACCAGCCCCATTTAGGTGTCGATGATGCTGTCATCTACCTGCTGCAACGAACCCATAAGCATCTGGATGGTGGAGAAGGCACTGTGAGGATCACTTTCTTTGATTTCTCCAGTGCTTTCAACACCATTCAACCTCTGCTACTGGGTGAGAAGCTGCAGGTGATGGGTGTTGACGACACAGTGATCTCCTGGATTACTGACTACTTGACAGGCAGGCCACAGTTTGTCCGTCTGGGCAGTGTCCTGTCTGATGTGGTGGTCAGTGATACAGGAGCTCCACAGGGAACTGTACTTTCTCCCTTCCTCTTCACCTTATACACCACTGACTTTCAATACAACTCTGAGTCATGTCATCTACAGAAGTTTTCTGATGACTCAGCTGTTGTTGGGTGTATAAGAGAGGGAGAGGAGGGTGATCAGGGGGGAGGTGGTGGAGGAGGTGGAGGACTATAAATACCTGGGAGTGGTGATTGACAACAGACTGGACTGGAAATCTAACACAGAAGCTGTGTACAAAAAGGGGATGAGCAGACTCTATTTCCTGAGGAAGCTGAGATCCTTTAACGTGTGCAGCAAGATGTTGGAGATCTTCTACCAGTCTGTTGTTGCCAGTGTCATCTTCTTTCTGTCTATCTGTCTGTCTGTCTGTCTGTCTGTCTATCCATCTATCCATCTATCCATCTATCCATCCATCCATCCATCCATCCATCCATCCATCCATCCATCTATCCATATATCCATATAAATGAAAGTTTTAACAGCAGTTTCCTAAAACTGTTTTGGTGTTAGTTCAGCTTGAAGCACACTTGCCACCAACTAGACAGGGCTGTGAATTACAATCTGTCAAAATGACAGATGGTCTTCTGATTTTTCAATGTTAACATTTTTTAGTCAGTAACAGAAAATGTCTCAGTTAACGCGACCTTTCTGAGAAGTATTTATTAAGTAAAGTACAAATACTTTGTTAGAAGTGCAGTGCTTTCCCAATATGCTTTCAACAGAGGTGCAGCGCCAATGCAAAATGATGAATGTCACTACTGAAACTTCACTTTGTACATAATAATCATGATGAATGCAAACCTAGCGCACTTTGTCCACTTTGAGCAGCTGGTGGTAGCAATAGATAGAACAGCCATCATTAATACTGTGCAGCATCAACCACACAGCATTGGTGGACAGCTGTGGTCTTGCAGACACACACGTGTTTCCATTCATACTCTTTTCAAAGGCCTGTGGACCCAGACCTGTTCCACATGTATCCTCTAGTAAACAGGGTTGCAAAATCCATCTTAATGCACATATGATATGGTTTTCATATAACTACATAAAAGTTATTGGCTATGTTATTTTAATGTTTATGCAAACAAAAAGTGCATAGTGTTGCTAATTTAATGTGTGAAATGTTTTCAGTGGTGTATCAGTACCTTTTGAACATTTCAACACGTGTTAACAATACCAAGATATTCAGTCATAGTGTAAAGTCAAAGTGTAATATCAAATGTTCACTAATGTATTGATTATAATGAAATAATGAACTTTTTTTTCTAAAAATCTGTTTTCTGATTTCAATACTTCCTGAGGCTCAGCTCCATTTTCCACGTGCATGTTTTTGATGCTGTTGCTATGACAATAGCAGCAGCAGGGCAGCGATATCATGAACAAGTGACGATACGCAGGAGGAGTCAGACAGAGAGAAAAACAACCAGGAAACTGTGTGTGTGTGTGTGTGTGTGTGTGTGTGTGTGTGTGTAAGCCTTTGAACTCTTATCTCCAATGCATGTGCCAGATGGCGCTGTACACTCTATTACATAATCAAAACAGTAAATCACACTTCCATGCATACACTCGCAGCCTCAGTCACCCGCAGACAAACACGCACACAGGCCAAAGTAAACACAATCGATGTCAAACAAAACGAAGTGAATCCTTCAGTCAGGGACAGACAGGAAAACATTTTCTACAGTTTACTGCCCCCCCCCTCACACACACACCCAAGTTCAGCATGAACATGCGTACACACACCACTGATCTTTGAAGTGTGTGTGAGAGAAGAATAGAGTGACATACAGACTATAACAAAAACACCACAATAACCACACTGCCACCACACCAAAGACTGTGTGTGTGTGTGTGTGTGTGCTAACAGATACACGGAGCAGACCCACATTAGAGTGCTCATGTGTAAACACATGACAACGGGGCCTACAGAGAGATGTAATATTACCTTTTACACATTACCTTGATTGAAAGAAATGTATTTATCTTGAGCAGCAAAAAGCCAGAGATGACTTCTTAGAGGAAAAATATTATTATTATTAGAAACTTCATCTTTGACTTGTACACTGGAAGACAGCGCTGAATCAGCACTATCTGTATAGATAAAGATGCGTCATCTTTAGTGTTGGGGAGTGGTTCCATCACAGGGAAACTAGATCAACTGCATTCTAAATAATCATCAGATCATCAGTTAAAGCAACAAGAGCCAATAAAGGGCACCTTTCCACTAACTAAACTAGAAAGTAAAACAACAGCATTGTATACCACCTCTCTTGTACTTTCTTATTATGTAACTATTTATTCTCTTTTTACACAAGCAGCTTAGTCACACCTCATAACCTTTTCATGTCAATGAACGATAGTTTCCTCGTCCCTTGTTGACTTGTGTGAATAACGCTGTACACAGGTCGTAGCAGTAGTGAGGTTTGACATCAGTGACATCAGGACCAACAGCCAAATAGTCAGTGTCTAACCTGGTGTTGTAGTTTGGTTGACTTTGGTACATTTTCAGGCTTTTCTTGATTTTTGTCCTCAACACATCAAAGAGGAGAAACAAAGCTTACACAGAACAGCTGATAAACGCCATCAACAAAGCCTTTCCTTCTCTGTGAGATAGCCTCACTACACTCATGTAGACCATGACAAAGCTGGTACCTGTGGCAGGGATGTCACCCAGCAACCACTCTCATGTCCAAGACCACAAGCACAAATAAATGAAATGACTCAAAGTGAGAATGAAGTTGCATTTGAAGTAAGACAGAACTGGCAGACACCGTGTTAAACAGTGTGGTGACTTTAATGCTGACCATCTTTATGGCTGTGTCATGTCTATAAATAGAAAACAAAGATCTTACCAGGGCAGGCCACTGTATGTGTTTGGCTTTGGTTCCCTGCAGTAGGCCTCCTGCTCCTCCTCCTCCACCTGCTCCTACTCCTGCGCCCTCCTTCCTCTTGGCCCAGACCAGCTGGTGCTCCAGCAGAAACAGCTGGAAATCCTCATAGACCTTCACCCACTCTCGCTTCTCCCACTCCTGGTCATCAAACTCCACATATACCTGCACACAACACACAGAACAGACTTTTTAATAAGAACATCTATGAGAGCAGTGCTGTCTTCGGATGCATGATAGTGGTTTTCTACAAAGCCTGGTGACACCCCCTTTAATATCAGGACACACATTAACAACACATAATCATAGTAATTAAAGAAAGAAGAAAACAAGAAGGAGGAGAATAAAAGGAGTATGATGATGGAGGAGAACATGCTGTAGCAGAAATTGAGGAGAAGAAAACAGAAGGAACATGGGGAACAAAGTTAAGAAGGAAACAAGAAGGTGAAGAGGATGAGGATGAGAAGGGGTAGAAAGAGAGAAAAAATAATGAGGAAAAAAAGAGGGAAAAGAAGTAGAGGCGAAGAGGGAGAACAAAAGGACAAATGTGAAAGAAAGTAAAAGAAGGGTACAAGAAGAAGGGGAAGAGGAAGAAGAATGTGAGTGAAGAAAGAAGCAGAAAATGGTAAATGGTCATCATTTATGTTGTGCCTTTCTAGGTTTCCAACCACTCAAAGTGCTTTACACTACATGCGACATTCACCCATTCATACACACAGGGGCTGCCATGCATCACTCACACACTCTCACACACCGAAAGCACAGCCATCAGGAGCAATTTGGGGTTCAGACACTTTGAACTGGGAATTGAACCTGAGTCACAGCCTCCACAGATAAGACCAACAATAGAAAGGAAAGGAAGAAAAGAACAAGAAGAGGAAGGTGGAGAAAATAGACCAAGAAGAAGAATGAGGAGATGAAGCAAAAGTAGTGGTGACTAAAGAAATCTCTTCAGTAGACATACAGCCCAGTGACTGCTGCAACTGTACTCCACCTATATAAACCGCCCCTGCCTCTTTCCTTTGTTTATTACCACCTCATCCTTCATCCCTCCGTCAGCCTACACATCTCTACCTCCACTGATTATTGCTCTCTCGCTCCATTTCAGTTGCATCAGTTGCAGTCATTCTAGGACACTAATCCATCACTCACACATGCTTCACCATCCTCTATTCATCCCTTCATCTCTGATTTATTCCAGACAACAAAGGCTGTGGCTACACTTGTCTTTTCAATGCGATTTTTGTCATCTGAGAATGCCAGGATGCATCAAGTCTGTACACTCTGAGATGGGATTCAATCAGCCTCAGCACATGCCGAGCTGGCCTGGCTCGCAAGAGTTTGGATCTCTTTTAGGTGTGGACAGCGTGTGGGCGTAATCCAGACAATGTATTAAACATAGCTCTCCCGTCATCTTCAGGCCACACACGAGTTCCTCTCCCAAGCATGAGGAGCAAGGGGAAGAGAGGAGGGAAACTGGGGATGAAGCACAGCTGAGACCCGCTGTCTCCACTGCTCTCTCCTCCTACCATTACAAAATAAACTAAATATAAGGGAAAGAAGACGGCTCTCTCTTGCACAAAGTGCTATTTCGGATGCACCTGCCAGAATATATCCACGCGGGACGATCACGATCCAACCAGGCAGTTCACACTGAAGTGTCAAGTATCTGCTGCAACCAATCATAATGGTCGCATTGAAAAGAAAAGTGAAACCATGGCCATTGGTTAACCTCTAACCGCCTGTTCTGTCAGTGTGAAGACATTTCAATAATCAGAAACGTGAATTGAAAATGATGTGTACTTTCTGTAACTATTATTGACCTGGGTTGTGGTAGTGATTATTGATCTTTACACTACAGATTTAAAAGGGAGCGAACTGAATGTTTTCATTCTTATACAAACACATTCAAGCTGTTCCAGCATTGTGTTTTGTACTGCAGGATGACACTGTACTAAGAAAAAGGAGAGAGAAGGAGAACTCTTCTAACTAAGTAAAGATATAAAATGTAAAGTCTTTAAACAAGTGTTTGCACTGTAAGTCCTACTCTTACAATCCATTTTAATAATAAACACCAACACAGTTTCATCCTAGTGTACACAGAAAGTGTTTCAGGACAATTTTTCAGTCATGATGGGTCAGATACATTTCTATTGTTATTAATACAGCTGTCTACACAGGCTGCATAATGGCTCATGTTTCACTCAGCTGTGACACTAAGCTTAGTTTTACACTTTTGTTTCACATGCATTACTACAGTGGATGTGTTGGGCTCTGAGTGCCAAAACCTTTGTGACCTACACTGACTTGTGAGATTGTGTGTAGAAACTGCTGCTCTCTAATATGCTGCTATCATTTGCAGGCTGTGTAGACACTATGGAAGAGTGCAAAAAAAAGAACTTGATCCACATGTTTTCAAGTCTGAAAAACATATACCATGAATGTTTACTTCCTGTTTTTAATGTGTGTCATTACTACAAGCAGCTTCTCTAGTGTGTGAGTGTTCCAGTATAGCTCCAATA
This sequence comes from Pampus argenteus, assembly GCA_036937835.1. NCBI lineage: Eukaryota > Metazoa > Chordata > Actinopteri > Scombriformes > Stromateidae > Pampus > Pampus argenteus. The sequence continues at coordinate 972,406 of CM072881.1, forward strand.
GACTAGTATTACTGCAGCAATTTAACAGGATATGCTCATTTACATATATTTATCTTTTAAGCTATCTTAAACCTAACACTGAGTTATATGTTGCAGCTCTCTGCTAGAAGAAGAAAAACTACACATTATAGATTCCATCCTGCTGCCAGTGTGATCTGTCTGCATGCACCAAAGACAATCAGCAAGCATATTAATAACACTCACAAGTTCAGAGCAGGGACGCTACTGTAGTCTGTCCACACCCACACATACAGAAGGAGAAAACGAAAAGCACACAGTCAAGAAAAACATACACATGATAGGATTGGGGAGACTAAATGTCTGGTGAGTCTGTTGCTATAGTAACCGGAGGCAGCAGTGAGCATTGGCTACACACACACACACACACACACACACAGTTCTGAATCAGTAGGCTTAGAAATAAGAGACAAAGAACAAAGGAGAACAGATGTCATATTTACAACAGTGTGCAGCATCTGACAGGATCAATATCAGCTCTAACCATCACTGCCATCACTTATGGTCTGGTGACAGCACCAACCAAATGACCACACACTCAGGTCATCCAATACAAGCCTGGTCCACAATGTGCAGATGATGTGCGTGTGGCTGAATGATTCACAAGCTCAGAGCTGAACAGGGGCCCTAAGGAACCTGTTTCCATGGAGCCCAGAAACTCTAGCAGTGCCCCCGATTGTTCAACAGTGTGCTAGCAGCATTACTAGCATTATTTCTACTGTTTAACATGGCTTTGAACATTTGAAATTTGACTAGAGTTGCCACAACATTGATTTTTTTCCTCTACCACACAAATTAGCGAAGCCATTCAAACCGCTGTGGCAACTGCTTTAAAAAAAACGCTATGCTAGATTTGTTGCATTTCCTCGCATGGCATTGATTTTCTTGCTGCAAATTTAGCACGCTGGCACACTTTGGCTCAAAGCCAAAATGTTACTAAACAGGAGAAGTAATGTTGGATTTCAGTACACGATTCGCTGCAAGAAGGGTGTAGAGATGCTGTATGTAGTGTGTATTTTGGGCTGGGAGTTGGAGTCCCACTGTCAGTGCAGTGAGTCAGTGCAGATCCAGAGTTGAGATGCAGCTGAGCACCTCTCTCAGGTTGAAAGGCATTCAGTATAGAGCAAAGAACAGCTGTCGCAAAGCCAGAGACAGAGAGGGATCAATTGACATGGGTGAATACTCTTTTCTGATTGGTTGGCAGGAGTGAGCTAAAAACGTTTACTGCACATGTAGTTCAGCTCATTGCCTGGTAACCTTTAGGCCTTTGTCTACACACTGGATCACAACTTGGGTCATCAACCTTAATGGGATGGTAATGATTGTTCCAGGGATTAGTCAAACCCTCAGGTGCTACCAGGAAAACAGAGTCATGGCTTGTGAAAAACTTTAGATGTTGATTGCAAACACATGAAAATATAGATTTAAATTAAAATAATCTTTTGCAAATAGTATAATGCACTTTGTGGAAGCAACCACTTCCTGGCCTCTACAGCATGCCTTAAAACCAGTAAACCCATTTTACTCGTTAATTATTCCTTACATGATCCAGGAAGTGAAGTGGCTGTGCACGATCAGCGTATGAAGAATGTGTATGTTGATGTGTGTGTATGTACTGTATAAAAACATATATGAGTATATGTGAATGTGTGTGTAAAAGTGCAGTGTGTAATCTGCCCATCAGTAACAGCTGCAGAGAGGCTTTCTGGCTGGCTGCACTGGAGGCTTATGGCAGCCAATGAGCACAAGGCATGAAAGCAAATAACCAATGCAGAGAGAGAAGCAAATTCTGCCTTTAAAGAGAGCGCCAGAGAAGACAGGAAAAACACGGACAATACAGAATACAGATCTAACAGAGCAGAGGCTTCACTGAGACGACTTGAAACATGCAAGACTACATTCATTTGAAGATGAGGACAGAGAACTGGTGTGTGTGTGTGTGTGTGTGTGTGTACCAGTGTACGTGTAATATTATAAGTGTTTACTTACAGCCTATCTGTGTGTTTTCTTTATATCCAGTCTGCTCAATTGTAATATTGCGTGGTTGAGGAAAAAAAGAGAATTGCATTTTGTATGTGTATCTTTTTTATTTTGTTGGAGATGACAGAGTCAATGTGTAACCCATCAGTGCACAGCCAACACTCTCAGTCTGCACTGCAGTGGACTTGTGGGCTTTCTGGTGCCTCAATAGGTTTTCAACCAGCTAACATGATCCTCCTCCTCCCTGTAAGCTCCCCCCTGCTGCACACAGGTCCAAAGTGTGTGCACACATGCACATAAATAAATTAAAACTAGTAAGGTCATTTGAATCCAAGCTTTTCCACCCCTGCCACTAATACAGGAGGATCCAGCATCACCACGAGCAAGGCTAGTCTCCATGTTCACAGTTCCACACCTCCCAAAACATACTGCAGTACTAAATGAATGAATTTAACTATTGATCACTACAGAGCAGTAAGATTAATGAGACAATATATCAAGATAAAGGATACATGAAAAACTAAGTACTATACTAGACAAACTAAATATACACACACTACAAACATCTGTCCCATATACAGATGTGACCTAAACCAGTGTTCTGCAAAACTGAGAAACCATTGCAATCCAATTCACAACAGGCCTTATCTATAAAATCATGAGAAGAGTGATTTGTGCATAAATAAACAATTCCATCACCTTATATTATCCCCTGCTGTTTACTAAATAAATGGTTGCATCATGGGAAATGTTAGTTAGGCTTGGACCGCTACATTGACTGCATCTACTGCAGGTAATAGTTTACTATGCATGAGAACATGCAGCAAAAACTAATGTTTATGATGCTGATGTTCTTCAACTTGGAATAACACACACAGGATCTTGGGGATTGCAAGCAAAATCTTATATTCATTTTAAGCAAACAGAAAATATAACCAACATGCTTTATATTCCAGTGGATTTTTCTCTTACCGCAAACTGCATTGCACATACAATTGTAGCACAATTGTAACAGTCCACTGGTTATGCATAGGTTTATTTTAATCAACAGGAGAGGAGAAAAACAGCAGAGATAAAGACAGCAGCTTAGCCTGAAAGAAAAGTCACTGTTGTCTTTCACTATTTGTGTGAAATCAAAGACACAGACAATGAGAGAAATAAGGAGAAGCTGACACAATATACATGAACATGGCCAAACAGATAACTAATTACGTAACAAAAGAAATATGAGGAGAGAGACAAAGAATAGGGTGAAAATATAGGTATAAAGGAAACATTAAATGACTAATCAAAAGATGAGAAATGAATAAAGAAAGGGATGAGATGAGGTAAGAAATAGACTCAAAGTAATGATGAGGAAAAATGCATCACCAGTGACGGGACATCAGAAAATGAGGCATGAAGGAGAAGAGATTATAAAGAGGAGGAGGAATCAAGGAGTAAAATGAAGGAGACAATAATGGTAGAAAGAGGAGAGATGTGAGGAATGACATACCAAGAACAAAGAAAAGAAACGCTGGAGCATTATCTGTACCCACTGATGTCAAATACAACTAAGGGCAAAAAGGAAAGGAAAAGAGGACAGAAAGAAAAGAGGAGGATGGATGAGATGAACAAAGGAGGACAGTGGAACTGCCTGGAAACTGACGAGCCTACCACAATGGCAACCAGGTTGATAACGCTGTAACCAAGGCCCCTTCCCTGACAACGGACCAAATGATGCTGCTGCTGCTGCTGCTCTCTACTGCTACAGAATATCAATCAGCAGGAGAGAGGAAGAGAGAACATGTCTTTCTATGAAAAGACATGTTTGATGTTCCCTCCTAATACAAAACACAGAGACTGCCAATGTTTGAACACTGCCAACAAATAACTTCACTATTTAACATTCAATTAGCGTATCGCACCGGTATCAGCTGACATTTGATATACTATACACATTTCAACCAGCTCCAGCTCTTCAAACTTAAAGTGGAAACAGACATCCCCCCGTTTCCCCCACTAGTGTTTCCAAGTGTTTCTGTTTGAGCTCTGGAAACAAGAGCATGTTCACTGAAGACGTCAATTGAAAAGATCAAGAAACACAAGCTGGGTGGCTAGCTGGATTAGTTATACAAAATCAGTCAGGAGCCCAAATGAACACTGAACTATGTTTTTCTTACTGTAATCATTCCTTCTGTTCATAATGAACTTACAATGGACGTGATGGGGACTAAATTCCACAGGCCTGTGCAAAAATGTATTTAAAAGTTTATCTGACGCCAAGCTCCAGTACATGTGGCAGATATGAGTAAGTTGGACTGCTGAAGACTCAACTGTTAACACACTCCATCAATAAAGCACATTTGAAGAGGATCTTTTAGTCAGTATGAATATGGTAAGAAAAAACTGTTTCAATGTTCATAGTCATATCATGAATACTAGGGGTGTGACGAGATCTCGTGTGACGGGTTGGTTGGAAATCGGTCTCGCGAGATTTGTTGTCCAACAAGCAGCCGGAAAACACATGCATAACTATTTGCGACGCCCCCGCCACTTTTAAATTGTGATCCAACAAGCAGCCGAATGACGTCGGAAAACGTTAAATAAAAGTCTGTTGTCCAGGCGTTCATATTTGTAATTTAGTTTTCTTAAAATCTCGTCTCGTCTCAATCTCGTGAACCCAATCTCGTGTCTTGTCCCGTGAACTGAGTGTCTCGTCACACCCCTAATGAATACTGAAACTGAACTTTCAAATACTTCAACTTCTCCAAATCCAAATCATCTGCAACGAATGATCATTTTCAGTATTGACAGATTTTTAATGTTTATTGTTTTGATTACTCAATTCATAATTTAGGAAATTAAGTGTCCATCACATGCTCCCTAAAAACATGGTGACCTCTAGTGAGAAAAGTAGCAAATCCTCACAACTGAGAAGCTGGACTGTGGCATTTTTGCATAATTGATGACTTTTAATAATTGATGTAAGCTTATTCAATTATCAAAATGACCTCATACAAGTTTATTCCAATTCCATTGTTGAATATTGAATGTCACCTCATCTCAATAGGCTGATCTCTTTCTGTCGAATCATTTGTAAAACACTAAACACACAGGAAACATCCAGTGTTTCAGTGAAGTCACCAAACTTTCACAGAACAGCTGAAGATGGGTTGTAACCAGGTTAAAGCTCCAACACAACAGAGACAGACAGAACATAGAGCAGAACATAGAGCAGATAAGAGTGGCTCTGTTGTGGAGGTTCACTGGGATGTAAGTAATGTGAAGGAGAGAGAGATAGAATAAGAGCGCAGATGGGCTGAAGTAATAACCAATGACATCCCCTCTTCCACAAGACCATCTCTCCCTATCCATCTTTTTCTGTCTCTGTGTCAAACCCACATGGGAACGAGAGCAGACAGAATGTGGCAAGAACCATAGGAAGTGTGGAGATATGCAAGGCAGAACAGAGATTTGACAGAATGGAAACATTGAAAAGAAAGAAAAAGTAGGGAGAAGGAGGAGGGAGGGGAAAAACGTGGCAGACAAAAAATAAACAGAAAAAAATGGAGACAGTAGCCAGAGAGAGACAGGGGCAACGTAAACAGCCTTGAGCAGAGTGATGTGACCCAGCTTTCCCTTCTTTATTCCTCTCATCTCCTCCATACCAAGGATGTGTGGGCCCAGGAGGGAAGGGGGGGGTGAAAGGAAGAGAGGGAAGGAAAATGTGCATCCAAAAATAGCCCCGTGTTGTTGTACACGCACTACTGGGAAAATACTGACTAAAACATTGAATCCAGGCTCAAATCTGTTTATCTTTAATTGTGTCCACATTTTATTGTGCCATGCATTTCATTAACACTGCAATTTTGTCCAATGCAAATATGTTTACTTGGCTACCACAGAATATCAAAACACATTTACAGCATCAAAATGGTATCAAAATGAATCAGAGAGAACGCAATCCAAGCCTCTTACACACCGTTGCTCTTGTCACTAGTAAATACTGCATGTTCATACATGGCAACTCAATAGCATTTTACTAGAGTAGAGCTGCTTCACAAATGCATCTATCAGCTCCAAGCCTATTGTTCCCTACTCGAGATGTGAATCTTTACAAATATAGTTTCATTTTTAAAGTATCACAGCAACCTCCTAAAACTTTTATCCAATAACAATAAATAGTACCTTTGTTTGTGGTGTGTGCACGCGACTGAGTAAAAAAAATAAATATATATATATATACAGATACTTCAGATTAATATTTAATAATTTAGATTAATATTTAATAATTTAGATTAATATCGGCACATCATTGGTATCGGCTGACAAAGGCTTTTTAAATGTAATATCAACATTGGCCTGAAATGAACCTGATTTAATTTCTCCAGGCCTATAATGTGACACTTTAATAATGCCACAATGCTCAACACCATGTCCCTCCAGTGAGGGGGCGCACACAACACATCACCATCAGCATCGAGCGTAACAGTTTGCAATGATTGCTCAACATGAGTCATGCAAGGAGGAGCCACATCGCATTCCTTCAACTCCACAAATTTAATTTCACTTAAAGAGATTACATTTATTTCATTTGCAACTTATGAAATAGGTCAGATTTGCCCTGGTGATGGCTGCTGTCAGGATTACACAGGGAGAGCATCATCCAAGCCAAGTAGGTTGAATCTTACTGTTTTGTTTGAAAGGAATTGTTACATAAAAACAAATATGGCAGGAATTACGCAAGACTTTTACAGGGAGAATATGTAAGTTTTGAAAAACATTGTATTTTACGTCTGCATCAATCACGATCAGAGTAGGCATAATAATATGTTAACTTCACTACATGAGAGACTGGATGATAAACATGTGTGCATATATCTCCAATTTTAACATCAAAATGAGTTGTAAAATATTGCCATATCAGATATCGGCAAAAAAATCCAATAATGTGCATCCCTACCAACAAGTGTTTTTGGCAATGACCATTTTGATAGCTGATTAACAATAAAGGTAATTTATCAAGAAACAATGACAAACTGTTTCCAGTTTCTCAAAAGTGTGGATTTGCTAGTAATAATAATAACTGTTAGGTGCCTCTAATTTGAGGTGCCAGTCTATACTGGATTTTGGAAGCTGCGTCATTCAATTACTAAAACAGAAGTGCAGTGAAAACTAATATCTAACAAAGAGTCTTTATCAAGTCTGCTACCAAATATGGAATACTGTAGGGAACACAGCGGCCGACTTCTGATACAAACCCAAAGAGGCAAAGTGTTGAATATTCAGCAGAAGGCGACAACACAAACTGGAAGAAAATGAAGACATGCTTCACTTTTTCTTCCTCTCTCACTCCATCTCTCCTGATAATACAGTTCTAATAATAGCCGAGTTGCAACAAGGCAATCGTTGGGTGGAATCTAGGCCAGCCACTGCAGAGGCAGTATGGGAAAATCCCTCCCGTCTTCTCCAGCCTGCATGCCTGACTGTGTGTGTGTGTGTGTGTGTGTGTGTAAACTGGAACACCTCCATCCTCAGATGATTTTGTCCTAAACATTTTGGCACAGAGTGTTCAGTTAGATAAGCTTCCATCTACAGTTCGGTCCCAATAATTCATTGAAGGTCTACAACATAACGAAGAGGAGTCTCTGGTGTCATTGTGCTTTTCCAGTAAGTTACAGTGGCACTAGACAAAGAGCAGTGGACTGAACAACAACAACTGTGTGCAGACACTGTTGAACCTACATTGGGTATGTGTGTATATTTATATATTTTTTTAAATACATACTGATTGTTTTCCATGTTCAGAGTCAAATTCAGAATCAGAATTAGAAGCAGGTGTGTGTATGTATGTATGCACATGTTGAACATGTTATGTATCTGGACATGGCATCTAAATCAGGTGTGCTCTGGGTGACTCAGGGGACATCTATCATGAAGTTTACATAAAGGTCAAGCACTGTATTTGAGAAGAAGTGAAAGAATATTGAATCCATCTTAGCATTAAGTACAACTGTAGGTCAAAGCTTTTACCTCTTCAAGCTGCTAGAAATGCTTCAAAAGAAGTGGTTCATCTAGTCACAACTCATACCCACACTCGGGTCCTGACCAGTGACAAGGGGTCACAAAGAAGTCCATGATTTGTTTAAGGTGTCACAGGCCAAATTGTTTGGCAACCACTGGGTTAGACTTACTGCCGCTATGATCAACCTCAAAACTCCAAACACACAGGTGTTTCCTACACCATTCACCCCAGCAAACACACACAAAAACACACTTTTAAACTTACAATATTGATGTCTAACAAGCTGTAAAAAGCTTTTACTTTAACAAGCTGTAAAAAGTCACAGACAAACATATTCTCAGATAGATAGATAAACAGACAGAGAGACAGAGAGAGAGAGAGATCATGTGAATACCCTGTGGTGTTGCGTCAGGCCAACATGGGAAACAGGGCTCGGTTCTACTAATGAGTCATGTGACATTAAGAGTGTGTGTGTGTGTGTGTGTGTGTGTAAGAGGAGTGTGAAGGAGTGTAGAAAGAAAGAGAGAAAGAAATATTTCTGTGTGTTACAAAGAGAGCTTGGACGACAGAGGGGAGAGAGAGAGAGAGAGAGAGAGAGAGAGAGAGAGAGAGAGAGAGAGAGAGAGAGAGAGAGAGAGAGAGAGAGAGAGAGAGAGAGAGAGAGAGAGAGAGAGAGAGAGAGAGAGAGAGAGAGAGAGAGAGAGAGAGAGAGAGAGAGAGAGAGCTGTGGGGTTGATGTAGTGTTTTGCTACCATGGCTGATGACATTCACATATTCACACCAGCAGATGTTCTCTGTGTTTCCCTTTCCATAACCTGAAGCTAACTGGGATCCCAGCTGTCACTGGACAAACCTGACTGACTGACAGCAGGAACATACTGGACACAAACATTTTTACAGGTGGCTCCATGGGAATTACAAAGGAAGAAAGTAGCAATTGATTTGATGTCATTTACCTGCCCATAGATATCTGCCTATGGTGACATGCGTCTGGGGTTGGGCATTTAGTTCCAAATTAGAACCGGTTCTAAAGGAATCATTAGGAAATATTAACGGTCCATAAACGCAATATAACTTTTTATTTTTGCTCTTTCTGCCACAACCTGTCAACATGTTTGTGTGGGTGTGTTATTTTAAAGCACTGGGACAATGAAATCCCAGCAGTCCGGTCGGAGTAACAGATTACTGCTTTTAAAGGTTGATCAGACAAACACTGCAGAGATCTGTATTATTCACAGAACTCTGGAAAGTTACCATGCATTAGCCTTTGGAGTGACACCAACATATTTTAATGAAACAATAAGTCAAAGTAAACACTTATAATAATGAACAGATTTTTTATAATATTGTATTATGTTTTATTGGATTGTTTTGGAAGCATACATTTTCTAAGACAGGTGAGTCTTGATGTAGGTCAAAAACACTGGCAGGTCAGTGTAGTTTGCCCTACAGCAGTGTTTCATGGCTATATTTGACGTTTAACTTTGTTTATGAGAGTCAAATAAAGTGAAGTGCACACCTGGTGGACAGGTGCATAGGAAAAGCAAAACTTTGGTTTTCCTCTAGTAGGACTGAAAAACCTCATGTAAATACTGTGTGAATCAAATGATTATCTGATCCAACATTTCTCAACCACTGTATGATGAAATGGATAACAAATACAGAGATGTCCTGGCGATATTCAGGTGTCCCACATAAAAAGTGTAAAGTTCTAAGAGTTGTTACTGAGTTAAAGATAGTAACAATAATTACTCTCCACTAATTCAGCCTCAGCACACCCAAGGTGTGGACCGTTTCCTGTGTTACCTGTCTGAAATCTGACCACACACACACACACACACACACACACACACACACACACACACAGCCAGAAGACTAGAACAACTTGTTTCCAGAGGCTGTTATTCTAGTGGTGTTAATTACTGGGAATCCACTGGCTCAGTGCAGGCAGGCAGGCAGGCAGACACACGCACACACGCACACACACACACACACACACACACACAGTGTCTTCAGCTTCGTAGCACGAGACACACGACTGGATACTCTTAGATAAATTGAATTGTCTGTTACCCCCTTTCATCCTCTCCCCTTTCTCTTCCTTTCCTCCAGCCTTTTTCTTGCCTCTCCCTCCCCCTCTCCAACTCTTCACTGTTCACACACATTAGTCTGCTGCTGTCAGACACATTGCCACTGAGTGAGCGAGTAGCACTTGTGGACAGTAAGTAGTTGGAAGAGTTAAGTCATTAATGCCAATACTGCAAACAGAGATGAGTTGTAGTTTTTAGGATAATATCAATGCAACAATTAGGGCTGGGCAATATGTCAGAAAATAGTAGCAATAAAAAAATGTCATATCAGTCAATAGTTATCACAATAAATTCCCTAAACACTTCATATGCAGGCTACTATTTTTACTGCTCTCAACCCAGTGTTAACTTAGCTATATACATCAGTAATACTGATTTATATTTGTATATTGAAAATGTATTTAACATTTGTTATATTTCTTTAATTATAGTTAGTTTAAAGATTTACTATCATGTGCCCAACGTCCCATACTTAGACCACATAATAATAGTTAAGCCATTAAGAACTATTATTATCTGATTAAGAGGAGTTTAAAGGAAAAATCAAGTAATGAACTTGCAGCAACTGTAACACAGTAACATCTGAGGTTCCATTCATTTTTTTAAATGGCGGTTACTGCAATGGTTTGAATGGCTTTACCAATTTACTTATTGAATTACGTCCAGCTGCAGCATGCCTGCCTTTTTTCTATCATTTCCACACTGTGTTCACACTCAGATAATAAAAACAGTTGCACTGATGCTAAAAACCCATGTAGGCCTACTTTTCCCCCCATATAATCAGGAATCACTAAGGGACTTATTAAAATGAGACTATCAAGCAGAATTGATAATGGCACTGGTATTAATAAAATCTTTTGCTTTCAACATCAGCAGATGAAAGTCCTAAATATGTTTTAACATCAGTTCCATGACAACAATCTCCAGCTGCTGATGAAGACTGACTCCAGAACAAGCTTCTAAGTCAGGGGTCTCAGACTCGCGGCCCCCGGGACGATCATTTGCGGCCCGTCTTAATATGAAAGATTAATGTTAGTGCGGCCCGAAATATTGATATGAATGACACTTGTTGTGTGCGGAGCTGAATGAACCAATCACGGTTAGGTATACGGCTCTGGTGGGCGGGACATCGTCAAGGCTGTCCGGTGGCTCAGCTGTGCGCAGGAGAAGCCGTGAAGCCCCTCTCAAGGCCCCGGTATGCTTCTGTGCAATCGCCGTAGTACGCCGCGTTCCGCATCGGAGGATTGCAGCATAGTAGTTACGCCAGCTCTGTAAAGCTCCACCTCGCTACAAGTCTGCCCCGGAGGACACGAAGAAGAGTGTCGTCTCTCTCTCTCTGCGTGTGTGCGAGTCGCAGGGGCCACACACACAGCCTGTGCAAAGCGCAGGATGAAAAACGGACTTTTAAATGAAAACTTCATTAAAAGAAGACATGTCTGGGCAAAAGTTTTATCAGCGCTTTTCTTGTGGAAATCCTGATGTGGCCCTGCCTTACCCAGACTCTGCCTCCAGCGGCCCCCAGGTCAATTGAGTTTGAGACCCCTGCTCTAAGTGGACTGAGTTTGTTTTGTGGAACTGTTTTGCTATCAACTTGAAGGTGCACACAATACTGTGAGAATTCACTATTTTAACCTCTTTCGTATTGTTCTACACCCGTCTTTTTGTTCTTCTGCACATGCTCTCTCGGACTGCAGCAGAGTTGGTTCCTCCCAGCAGGAACAGTTCACAGGCCGAGCAGTGACAATACTGCTGGGTTACAGCAGACACACTCAGCACAAACTGTTGATGATTTAATTCAGAGAAGCAATCTAAAGAATCTACAACCAGGACCATCAGCTCAGGTCTAAGCCATTCTATTACCTGTTTAATTCATGTTAGAATAAAATAAGACTTAAATCTAGTTTTTCTATTACACAAAATCGATTATATTCTGTTACACACAGGGCACAAATATAGAGGCACAAAATAAAGCAACTACCACCATTTCAGTGTGTGAGCGCTAGAAAGCTAGGCATGGTGAACAATGAATGTAATGTGAAGAACATTCATGGCTTGGATGTGCATGCAGAACATCTGGTTGAGTATTCAGAACTGAAGCAGACAGACCTTACAAAATACAATCAACAGTTAATTAGTACTATAATAATACTCTTCTCTTTTAATCATATTCTGTCTGTTGATTCTTCCCTACATGCATTTGCTTTGTTTAACTATACATCTATTTATGTATTGATCTTTTAGTGTGGTTTAATTCTTTGATGAAAAACAGAAAATCCCTGATAATTCAACCACATTCATTACAAAAGGGTGATGACCTCCTGGGGCTGGATGAATGAACCCTATGACACTACTGTTAAGGCTATGTAAAGCACACCCACAAGTAAAAAGAATTCCTGACCACTTCATTAGCATGTCAAATAAAACATCAAATATGGCCAATCAATGTAGTGCTTCACCTAAGTAAAGCATGAAGCCGTGGTTCTGTGTACAGGCTCTCACTCATCACATCTTGCACAATAAACATTTAGCTCAAAAGGAATGAGCTCAACTATATTCTACTGGAGGGTGTAGTTTAGTAGAAAATAGTTCCTGCATGAAACCGCTCACAAAAAAGGCCTGTGTACCATTATCATGAGTAACAGTAACGGGTCATGCTCATTGGTGCTTTGAATGCACAACCATGTGCCATTCAGCTTCACTGTACTGGAGTGACAGCAGATGTCTCCAAAACTAGGCCAATCACACCGTATATGTGTATTATATCATTTTCTGATAAACCATTCTCATTGGTAGAATCCTGTTTCCCATCACTCACTGCAGCTCTCTATAGATAGTGTCTGTTGATAACAATACACATCTGACAGAATGATAACTAACTCAAGGCGATACCTGCCTAAGTCTTTAGACTGACAAGTCAAGAATCCTTGAGGTGCTGACGGCACATTCTGTCTCAGGATGTGTTCCCTTTATATGGCACCATTACATACAAAGTCAATGCAATGATTTTACCCAGACCACAACTGTACTTGAATGTACATTATAACCAATGGTATATAACTATATGGTCCATATAGAGAGGAGATTTTGAACTGAACACAAACACATTCCTACAGACACCTCCTGTAGATAAACGGCTTACAGCTAAATGTAAAGCATGTATTTTGGCTGTTTAAGGCAAATACACACAAATGATCCAGCAGTCCAACTTGTGCAAGTAGTATGACACTAAACTTTACTTTGTGTACTGTCTGAACACAGCTTCAGGGGTGTAATATACCTTTAAAGACTCAGAAATGAACACAGATCAATGTTTCATTTCTACATAATGTTTGTTGTTGAATAGTTTTAGAGGTCCAAACTGATCTGTTACATTATGTCCTGCCTCATGTGTCTTCGGTAATCTCCCAAATGCTCCTTCCTCCCTATTTTGTTGTGGAACAAATTCAAATTTAAAAGTTACTGTTTGTAGATATTAGGGATGTGTGCCATTAGTTAACTAGTCAATTAAATACTGCTATCCTCACTCGTTGGCACCAGAAATAAGAGTCATCTTACCTTATCATCACATATCTAATGTCTGTCAGGCATGCACCGTCCTCTCTCTTCGCTAACATCAGACCACCACTGCCGTTCCCTCTGTAGCCAAGCTTCGAAGCCCAGAAAAAGGCATTCATTACAGCCTATTAACAACTACTGCAGTTTTGGTCCAGCCACACACTAGACATTGTACTGGAACATTATATTATCAAGCATTTCACAGTGTACAGAGTCATGTTAAAGTAACTTCACCTGACAAATGTGATGTTTTATGTTACCAATGAAGCATCTCATTGTATTTAGTACACACATGCATGTAGGTAAAGCAATTATGTGTGGACACAAGTGTTAGCCACAATGCTTTGTAACATCCATCCAGCAACAGTTATCTAAGCAGCTACACTGAGTGCTTAGCTGTGTGTGTGTGTGTGTGTGTGTTGTGACAGTGACGAGGAAATCACTGTTCACCGTCCATTCCCTCTCCTCTCAGTAGATATTACAGCACGGAGGGTTCAGTCTTTATACCACCCTGGTTCATTCTTATTCATAGCTCCTATTCTTTTTCAATATCCAGTCAGAATCTGTGTTGGAGCACAATACATTTACAGTATGCACTGTACTTCCAAAAGCAAGAAATATAGTACTGTACAGGAATTTGTTAGGACCTAAACAGGAAACCAAAACCTTGTGTTAAGATATAACAGATACTAGCTTATTACTCAAACACTGAGTACTGAACCAGTGCCCTTTTTGTTCCAAATGTAAAATCTGTAAACTGATAACGATTGTTTCTGTGTGTTTAAAGGTGCATATACAACGTATCTAACACATTACACACATACACAAATGAATAAACACTGTAGCGCTCTTCACTGTTCTTCATTTTCTGGGCAGTTCTCCTTCATGAACATGTTTAACATGTCCATGAAGGAGAACTGGAGGCTGGGCAATATGGACAAAATCAAATATCACTATATTTTTGACCATGTTGATATTGACATTGGAAGGACTGCTGGTGCTTTCACAGACTATTTACACACAGAGATTTTTGATGAATAATCATCAGTAATGTGGATATAAAGACTAAGTGGTTAAAGAAAAGACCAGCTAGAACAGTCAACATCACTTTACTGTAATGCAGCATTTAAAACCAAGAAAAGACAATACTTATGACATATTACAATACCATCATATCTCAAGCCTAATAGCATTTCTGCCTAACTCATTTTTTTTGCCAAATTGAGATATTGGCCTAACTACTCTCCTATCACTGCTGCACCACCCTGTATAATTGTCCTCAGCCAATCAGAAGTCTTGTAACATTCAAAAAACACTATCTGCCTTAGTCATCTAGTTGACTTGGGCATTTTTGATGCCATATAAAAATGTGCCTGAAAAAATGAGTTAGGCAGATATGCTATTAGGCTGACGATATCCAACACCTAAGACGACATCTTGTCTCATATCACCATATGGTATATATTGATATACTGCATGCAGTTTTTACACAATGCAGAAATGCAATATGTGCTTATTGAAGATCTCTCTCTCTCTCACAGTCACACACAGACACAGTCACACACAGACACACACGCTGCTGCAGCTTGCTAGCTACCATCTGTTCGATTAGCAGACCTAAATAGTACAGTGGTTTAAGCAGGCATTAGCAACACATGTGCACAAACACACACACAGACAGACACATCCACAGGGGACAGATTAAGCACTTGTACAGTGTCTGTAGTCTGAAATCAGTGCTTTCCCTTCACTGTGGGTTTCATAGCAGTAAACACTAGGGATATAAACAGAATAGTGAAGAGTCTGTCAGTGACAATACTGAACAGAATTAAGAACAAAGACAGTGTGAGCTGTGTAAACACAGTCAGCCAACACTTCCAGCACTGGAACGCATTTCATAATGATGCTTAGAAACACTGTGGTCCCAAGCGAACAGAGGAGGCACATGCATCCAAAAGCCTGAACCGTGTGCACTATGATTCTACCCTGCTACCTAACGATTAGCAGATGTACTTAACACATTGCAATTACTGTTTGTACAAACTTGATGGTCAAAATGTTCTGCTAGACACATGTGGTAAGAAACAGCAGATCGTGATTAACGTGATTCTGATAAGGTAGCTATAGCCATCTCCACCACTCAGTTGTTACAGCCACGGTTGTAGGCTGCAACTAACAATTATTTTCATTGTTGATTAATCTGTTAATTATTTTCTCGATTAACCAATTAGTTGTTTAGCTTATAAAATGTCAGAAAATGATTAAAAATGGCGATCACTATTTCTGACCGTTCTCAAATGTCTTGTTTTGCCCCGACCAACAGTCAACCAACAACCCAACTGCAACTAAAGAAAACAGAAAATATTCACATTTGAGACAATTTGAACATTTTCTTAAAAGAAATACTCAAAACTACTTCAAAATAGTTGGCAATGAATTGAATAGTAATACTATTAAATCAACTAATCATTGCAGCTTTAGACAGTTGACATTCTCCATGTCATCTAAGCAAACTCCATGTGCTGAGGAGAACCACGAGATGTAGCAAAAAGCACTAGAAAAGCTTTTACATACTAAATGCAACAACGGATAATCAATCTAGAAATAAACTGTTTCAGCACTACTTTGGTCTTTATTAAAGTGATTAAGATGCTGATAACAGAGGCGTGTTGCCACAGATCTGCTGAAAAAGCTTTGCTGGAGCAGTGTGGCTGACCTCTGGCTGGATGTGTGACACTTCTTCCTTCTTCACATTTGTCTTCAGGTCATCTCTCTCTTTTTGTCATTTTTCCTCTCTATTAGTGCTCTTCCTCCATCATACTCTTTGACTCCAGCTTCCCTCTGTGAACATTTAGTGACAGAGTGAAGGAGAGAAAGCAGCAGACAGCATGACCGACAGCTCCAGACTGAGCTGGATTTTTCTGGGTTCATTTCAGGGCCAATGACTGACATCATGGAAAATAGCTTTTCATAATTCTGCATCATTATGACCACTTGTTGGCCCTGCTCTGGCAAGGGCACAATGTGTGCAAATGTGTGTGTGTGTCCAGGTCTTTCAGAAACACTTTCAGAGGCTTTACTGTAGCCTGTGACTACAATATGCATACAAATAAACACAAATACAACATGTATGTGACGTGTAGGGGCAGCAGCCTTGTCTGTGTTTGTTGGCTTGTTAAATCTAATCACAGTTTGGTTTAAATTTAGTTGCAGTTTAATTACACAGCACATAAGACTAAAACCTCACAATGCTATTCTGGCACCCCAAAAATATAATAATGGTCTTGCTATTACAAGGCCTGTTTACTGTTGGGTCTGTGCAGCCAAACCACAGAAAGACACATCCACATTTCATCAAGGGACAAAGCACTAAACCTGCTCTCCAAACACAAGAAAAACAGAAGATCTTTTCAACATTCTAACTGGTCAAACTTTAGTTTTACCTTCATTAAAAAGGGACAATGTCACAAAAGGTTTTAATGCTCTATTCCCATGTGAATTTAGTTTATGCAGCAGTTTTACAGACAGCCGGTTACAACAAAAATCACATAGTGAGTGCAGGAGAAAAAAAGAGAACTGTGACTCAACCCTAAACTATTTGACACAAACATCAACAAAGTCAGTGCGTATGTGTGTCTTTGTGTGTTTGACATTGATCCAGCAGAGCAGCAGGGCACATATTCTGCCATGTCAGGAAAAAACGTGTCTCTGTGTTTGCAGTGAACTATTACAACTTCTCAGTTCAGCATCAAACTAAAACCTTACTCAACCTTTCCTCCCTGACATTTACAAAGAAGAACATTTTGAGGCTTTTAATATCAGTCTTTATTTTTCTGATTGTGTCACATTATTAGTGAAACAATGATAATAAACATAAAGAAGGACCTGCCAATGGAGAAATAATTCAGACCAGATTAAAAACAGACTGTATGTCCTCATGCACTCAAGCATAGTTTTTTCCTGCCCCAAAAAAGCACATCACAGTTCTCTGAAAATGCTTCCAGTGATTGACAGTAAAGAGAAAACTGGTGAGACACCCAACTGTGCTACTAATTATGCAGTAAGTAAAAATAAATGATTCATCTACATAGTGTGTACAGAAAATAATATTTGAAGGCTTTCATCAGGTTTTCCGATGGATTTGTATCTGACTTTCACCTGTTTTATGCTGAGAGTAACTAAACATTTGGATTAATGTCATTGATTTGGATTTTAAATACAATCCAACAGTTATATGGTGAGACTGACTGTTGGCTGTGAACTACGATTGAGATTAACTATAATACATTTACTACTTGGCCAACTGATTCACATCAAAAGTTTGTAGAGTAGCACAACTGTGTGTGATTAGACTCCCTTTAACACATGTAGACCAGCCATAAGCAGCATCTGAGTATGTTCATGTTGTTCTTCTCTCTCTTCACCACCACCACACTTCCCAAGAATGACAGAACATTTGCAGCATTACACTGCCCTCTTCTCTCACAAAATGTAACTTGCTGCTGTCTCCAAGTGGCCATCGAGACAGAGACTACTGGCTGTTTAACAGACACCCAGTGATGCATGTGTATCAAGATTTTAGAATTTGTTAGCATAAATGTCAGGCAGTGATAAGTAATCTGGTGTGTATGAATGTGAGTGCAGAAACCACAGCTTTTTTGGGGCAGTGGTGACCTAAAGGTTAGTGAAGCAAGCTTGTGACCTGTGTGAATGTGATCAGGTTAAAAAGAAAAATAGTGTGCGGTATCAATGCAGAACAAATGGGAAATATGGGGAAAAAAACAACAATTAAGTAATTATTATTTATCAAAATTTAGCTTCTTCCATCTTACGCAGTTTGAGACTTTGGTGCTTTTGTCTGGTATATACTATTGTAAATAAATGATCTTTGGTTTGAGCTCTGGAAACATATTTAAAATATTTGTATGGTGCGGCACATGTTGTTCTGGTGTGTCACCGACAGGTCTTCCTTCTCCACGTCCTCTCTCTCTACCTCACTTTCCTTTAAAAGTCTTCCAGTATTTGTTCTGTCAAAATGAGATGCCCCTCTCTTCTTCTATTTTACATATACCCGTTTCCCGTGGCTGAGTCTGTACATCACTGCTGTGCTGTGCTCTACTGTGCACCCCCCTTCAGAGATGGTTTGAGGTCAACCGGCTCACGTGTCTCCGTCTCCTGCTACAGCATGTGGGCTAGAAATTCCACCATCCCACCGTTTCAAATTGCATGTTTCCTGGCTCTAAAAGAGCACGCGCACACAGCCTACCTCATGCGCGCGCACGCACACACACACACATCATTCACTTACATGCACATACACAACAGAAAAGGCATTATATAAGCAGAAAGGCAGAAAGCTGTGCAGTAATTTCAGCACAGAGATTATTGCTTAATAAATGCCTTAAATTGATCGAACTAATACTTTTACTTTTTAAAGTAAAACCTTAGACTTCTCATAATTTACCATCAATATTTCCATTACTGTCATTCCTAATGGCTGTTTCCAAGGCAAGGAGGGCGATGATGATCCTGGACACACATGCAAGTAGGCCGGGTGGAGAGATAAGACAGTACTGGGAGAATTGTAAACCGGCATTTCTCGAGCACTAGAGTCAGACATGTCTGGTTAATGACATCGCTCTGCACCATCCATAAGAATAAATGTATGACACATACCGATATAACTCAAATTATTTTGATGTCAGTTTCGGTTCCTTTTCAATTAACTGACCAGCCTGATTTTCAGGTATGGAAAGGGGAGTACAGTTTTAGTGACTCACCATTCCGTTGGACATTTGCACAGTAAAACAGTCCATTCTCTGGATTTTTAAATAAATACATTTTTGGCTAAACGTAAACATCATCAGCACCAACTGATACAATCTATTGGCCACTGTTGTCATTTCAGGCTGTCATTGGTTTGTCTCAGATAATGTGGTAAACAATGGGTGCTATCCTATTCCTAACCCATAGGGTTCCACATTATGTCGGTCAACCTTTTGCAGCTATTACAGCTTAAACTCTTCTGGGAAGGCTGTCCACAAGGTTGCAGAGTGTGTTTATAGGAATTTTCAACCATTCTTCCAAAAGCACATTGGTGAGGTCACACACTGATGTTGGTAGAGAAGGCCTGGCTCTCAGTCTTCGCTCTTATTCATCCCAAAGGTGTTTTATCAGGCTCAGGTTAGGACTCTGTGCACGCCAGTCAAGTTCATCCACACCAGACCTTGTCATCCATGTCTTTATGGACCTTGCTTTGTGCACAGTCATGTTGGAAGAGGAAGGGGTCCGCTCCAAACTGTTCCCACAAGGTTGGGAGCATGGAATTGTCCAAAATGTTTTGGTATCCTGAAGCATTCAAAGTTCCTTTCACTGGAACTAAGGGGCCAAGCCCAACTCCTGAAAAACAACCCCACACCATAATTCCTCCTCCACCAAATTTTACACTCACAATGCAGTTCGAAATATACCGTTCTCCTGGCAACCTCCAAACCCCAAGACTCGTTCATCAGATTGCCAGATGGAAAAGCGTGATTCATCACTCCAGAGAATGCGTCTCCACTGCTCTAGAGTCCAGTGGCGACGTGCTTTACACCACTGCATCCAACGCTTTGTATTGGACTTGGTGATGTATGGATGAGATGCAGCTGCTCAGCCATGGAAACCCATTCCATGAAGCTCTCTGTGTACTGTACGTGGGCTAATTTGAAGGTCACATGAAGTTTGGAGCTCTGTAGCAACTGACTGTGCAGAAAGTCAGTGACCTCTTTGCACTATGTGCTTCAGCATCTGCTGACCCCTCTCTGTCAGTTTACGTGGCCTACCACTTTGTAAATGAGTTACTGTTGTTCCCAAACTCTTACATTTTCTTATTATAAAGCCGTCAGTTGACTTTGGAATATTTAGGAAAAAGGAAATTTCACGACTGGATTTGTTGCACAGGTGGCATCCTATGACAGTTCCACGCTGGAAGTCACTGAACTCCTGAGACCGGCTGATTCTTTCACAAATGTTTGTAGAAACAGTCTCCATGCCTAAGTGCTTGATTTTATACACCTGTGGCCGGGCCAAGTGATTAGGACACCTGATTCTGATCATCATCTGATCATTTGGATGGGTGGCCATACTTTTGGCAATATAGTGTATTTAATGTACACACACACACAAATGTGGAGATCACGTGCATGTGTGTGGGTGGGTAAGTGGATGGGTGTCATTCACACAACAAAAGTTCAGTCTTCAGAAGGTTATAGAGCGGCACTACGGTCCAGCTCTGCTTTTCTACACATGGGGCCGACCTTTTTGTTTGGTGTTTATGTACCTCCTTAACAGCTCTACTAAGAATATTTCATCATCATAATAGTAATAATCCAACTGTTGTTCAATTGACGTGCAATTTACTGTTTCACTTCTACACTTATCACACAAGACATCTTCATCATGACATTTACAATTGACTTGAAGTTATGAATTCAGACAACAGTATATAGCAAAATGCTCATATTGAATTGTCATATAGTCATATTATCATTCACCTGAAGAAAATAGCATGTGAATACTAGTGAATACATGACATTACTGAATCAACTAACTGTGGCTGCAGATAAGGAAATGGGTGATTAGGTTAATTACTGATGGAAAGCTCAGAGTGCCAAACAGCAGGCAATCAAAGTGAAAGGACAGTTCACTGGAAGCTTTATCATGGCTGATATCAATGTGTAGGAGTGTCTAAGGGATTGTGTGTGCTCATTCATCATGATCCCTGACAGTCACTATTATAAGAATAGGACTGTTTCTTCCTTGTTGGCAGTCAATGGCCTTGCAAGAGTCTGACCTCTTGGCAAATCAAAATAAATCTAAAAACATACAGGAAAACTATTCAAGACTAAGTAAAGGTTGAGAGGCTCAGCCAGTGTGAGTGTGTGCGCACAGGTACAGTGTCTCTATCACACTCAGTCAACACCACTGACTAGCTTCATTGGTAGACCTGGTAGTAGTGATATGGTAGTGGCTGCAGTAGCAATAAAAGCAGGGTGACAGTGCCAGCAGTAGTAGCAGTGTAGGAGTACATATAGAAGTGACAGTGTTTCATGTAGTGGTGGGCATAGATTCATTTTTTTAATCTAGATTAATCTCACTGAAATCTTGAAATTAATATAGATTAATCTAGATTAAAATGGCTTGTTCAGAATGTGAAATATCTAAGTACTGACCAAAAGTTAGTTTGGGTAATTCACAGGCGCGTAAAGGTTCGAAAACTAGTTCTCGCCCCCTACAGTGCAATTCGGCTTTTTATACATCCGCACTAAAATATCACGTTGAAAGTCATCAGTTTGCTTATTATAGGACCCAGCTCTAAACCCAATTGTGATTAACGGTGGTATTTTTATATCGCTCAATAAGAGTCTCACATTATCGCAGCACCTTAACGCCGATAACGGCCCACCACTAGTTTCATGTTACAAAATTAAAAATTGTCAATCAAAACAGGCATGCCTTTCAATATGGAGTATTATCTACATCTTTAGATTATATTTTCTCATTTCTGAAACAAAGTATGCAGACACTCTCTGTCTCCACCATGCTAAAGCTGTCTGAGAGCTGTGAAATACAACAGAAAGGTGACACACTACGCTACTGGCCCCAATGCAATTTAACTGTACTGCATCTCTGCAGCAGGCAGCAGTGTCGGGAGCTTGGAAAGACTTCCTATTTAAACTGGGTGTGTTGGGGGAGGGGGGCTCAGCACCAGGCATTTGTTTCAGAGCTACTAAGATTCTCACTACAAGGGAGCCTGTTCACTTCATCTCTCTCACACTGCCTACGCACTGATTTATTTTATAAAAAAAGGAGCCATGCTACTCGTAGAACTTGTGTATATATATATATATATATATATATATATATATATATATATTATATATTATATATATTATATATATATATATATATATATATATATATATATATATATTATTGTTGCTCCGATCGATCGGCTGCCGATCATGATCGGCCGATATTGTCTAAAAATAGCTTGATCGGCGATCGGAAAAACATGCCGATCAGGAAGCCGATCACACGACGTACATTATTAGCGACGTTTTAAACATTTTGAATGGAAAGATTCATATTTTTATTTTAAAACATGGATATTGTTCTCAAAGGCTACAGTAAAATAAAGGCATTCTGTACATTTGAAGATTTTGACTGTTTTTTATAGTTAATTATTTATAATTTTAAATTCATTCTTTGATCGGCAGTGATCGGCAATCGGCAGATCAAGTTTTTTGGTGATCGGTATCGGTGATGGGCCCAAAAAATGGTGATCGGAGCATCACTAATATATATATATATATATATATATATATATATATATATACACACACACAATATATATATATATTGTGCGCTGCGATAATGTGACACTCTTATTGAGCGATATAAAAAATAACACTGGTAATCTATTATCAAAATTGGGTTTGGAGCTGGGTCCTATAATAAGCAAACTGATGACTTTCAACGTGATATTTTAGCGTGGATGTATACATAGCCGAATTGCACTGTAGGGGGCGAGAACTAGTTTTTGAACCTCTACCCGCCTGTGAATTACTGAACTACCAAACGTGATAGTCTATCATGATGCAGCCACGAAGCCGCAAGGCTTGCTTCAGGGAAAATTCATATTTAAGAAGCTTCCCGATGGTGGCATCAACAAGAATAAGTGTAATAGTCCCCGTAATTTTGTGGCAATGATCTTCAACTGCTGGTTAAGTTTATGGTTTTTATTTTCTCACTTCAACTTAATACAAAAAATATATCATAAACTATGAGCACCGTAAGAGTTTGTGCCTCATTACTGGTCCAAACTGAAAACATTGGCTAGATAGCGCTATGTGACCATCTCTTATGAGCGCTGTAGTCTGACTGAACGATTCCTGCTACAGGTGCAGTAGCACGGACATTAAGCTTTTCAAAATAAAAGTTCCTCTTACCACAGTGCATAGAAAGACATATAGGTCCTCTGTACATAAACAAAAGTGACTGCTAGTAGAAAGATATTAATGCAGTATCAAAAAATTGAAATTATCTTGCATATTAATAACGTAATTCATCTAAAATAATGAACCTTTTATGAGGTCATTTACACTATGGTTGTGTTCACCTTATGCAATGCAGAATTGGTTTACTGTAGGAGTTCTTCCAGTCTCAAATACCACCTGAACGCAAAGCATCCCTTTGCTATAAGCAGTCAGTGATGCATTTTGCAAACTGATGCATTTAGGCTCCTGTTCTAATGCATCCCCTGGCTTAAGAAACCCGTTCTCAAAGACTTACTTTTGGTCAGTACTTAAGTATTTCGCATTCTGAATAGAGTTGCACGATACCCACGGTATACCCGGTACCCCGCGGTGCCAAATCATAACCGTTGCTACTATACTAGAAATTTTACACGGCGGTATTACCGTGGATTACGATACTACCGGTGCCAGTCTCCGCTACATAGCGGCCGCCTCTGCTCTCCTCCCGGCTTCTCACTGCATGCTACTCCTTTGTAAACAAACCAACATGGAACTGCAACCGAACTACACAGCTGCTGAATGATTGGCTGTTTGCCTGTTACTGGTGACGTCCAGGGATATGATAGGCTGTTTCCGCACGCTGGGTCCGCCCGTCTGTTAGCTGATTGGCTGTCTCGCCCAGACGCGCTCACGGTCACAAACACGAAACGCGAAAAGCACCGGGCCCGAGCGGCGAGTCTGGCGAAGCACAACAAATTTTTCTCAAGAAACCAAACTCCAAAAGTCACATTTGAAACTATTTTGGTCTTAAGCAAGGCACAGAGGGGAAAGAAATAGACAATGGCCGTCCACTGCGCAGGCGCTGCCACCAAGCTATAGGAGCCAAAGGAGGGAACACATCCAACCTCATAAAACCTCACAGCAGTAATGTAGACTCTGTCTATATTGTATTCTACATATTGTTCAGAATATTGTTAAGTATTTTGTTAAGTTATTATTTATAGAGTTGAGCTACAGTTCAATGAAGTAGCCTTTGATATGTCTTTGCATAAGTTCTGTCCTTTAAGTTAAATACCTCAAAGTTTGACTAGACACACAAACACGCAGAGAAAAGACCAGTGGATCTGTTTGTTGTTGGTTTTTTTTTCAATTTTAACTTTTTAATAAATGTTATTCATAAAAATACTTCTTTCAGTCTAATTTTTACTTCACCAGTATTATGTTTATGATGCACCAAACAACATTATAAGTAATTATAATTAATAAGTACTTATAACTTGTACAAATACATTGCAGTTCATAAAAATAATAATAAAAAGGCAGCAGTATCGCGATATTACCCGGAAACCTGATACTTTGTCTGGTATAGTATCGTGGTTACTCATTTTGGTATCGTGACAACTCTAATTCTGAACAAGCCATTTTAATCTAGATTAATTTCAAGATTTCAGTGAGTTTAATCTAGATTTAAAAAATTTATCTATGCCCACCACTAATATATACATATATACATACATTAACATGCGATTCCTCATGACGTGATGTAATCTATTAATATATTAAAGAGGGAGGATGACAGACAGCATTGCATCCTACATACACACATGGACAAAATTGTTGGTACCCTTCGTTTAAAAAAAATAAACTCATGAAACAGGCCTGGACAAAAATGATGGTACCCCTAGAACAGACTGAAAATAATGTGACCAAAGGGACATGTTAATTCAAGGTGTGTCCACTAATTATCACATGTCTCTACAAGCAGTAATCAGTCAGTGGGCCTATATATAGGACTACAGGTAGTCACTGTGCTGCTTGGTGACATGGTGTGTATGACACTCAACATGGACCAGAGGAAGCAAAGGAAAGAGTTGTCTCAGGACATTAGAAAGAAAATTATCTTAAAGGTAAAGGCTATAAGACCATCTCCAAGCAGCTTGATGTTCCTGTGACAACAGTTGCACATATTATTCAGAAATGTAAGATCCATGGAACTGTAGCCAACCTCCCTGGACGTGGCCGCAGGAGGAAAATTAATGACAAATCAAGGAGAAGGATAATACGAATGGTAACAAAAGAGCCCAGAAAAACTTCTAAAGAGGTTAAAGGGGAACTTCAAGCTCAAGGAACATCAGTGTCAGATCGCCCCATCCGTCGTTGTTTGAGCCAAAATGGACTTCATGGGAGACGACCAAGGAGGACACCATTGTTGAAAACAAGTCATAAAAAAGCCAGACTGTAATTTGCCAAACTACATGTTGACAAGCCACACAGGTTCTGGGAGAATGTCTTATGGACAGATGAGACAAAAATGGAACTTTTTGGCAAGGCACATCAGCTCTATGTTCACAGATGAAAAAATGAAGCATATAAAGAAAAGAACACTGTGAAACATGGAGGAGGCTCTATTATGTTCTGGGGCTGCTTTGCTGCATCTGGCACAGGGTGTCTTGAATCTGTAAAGGGTACAATGAAGTCTCAAGACTATCAAGGGATTCTAGAGAGAAATGTGCTGGCCAGTGTCAGAAAGCTTGGTCTCAGCCGCAGGTCATGGGTCTTGCAACAGGACAACGACCCAAAACACACAGCTAAAAACACCCAAGAATGGCTAAGAGGAAAACACTGGACAATTCTAAAGTGGCCTTGTATGAGCCCTGACCTTAATCCTATTGAGCATCTTTGGAAGGAGCTGAAAAATGCCGTCTGGAAAAGGCACCCTTCAAACCTGAGACAACTGGAGCAGTTTGCGCAGAAGGAGTGGCCCAAAATACCTACTGAGAGGTGCAAAAGTCTCATTGACAGTTACAGGAATCGTTTGATTGCAGTGATTGCCTCAAAAGGTTGTGCAACAAAATATTAAGTTTATAGGGTACCATCATTTTTGTCCAGGCCTGTTTCATGAGTTTATTTTTTTTTAATAATTCTGTTGAAGCATGGTTGACAAGCAATGCCTGACTTTCATTGGTTAGATTTCATAGATTTTTTTATTTATTATTACTTTTTACAGATTGAAGTTATTTCTGTGACCATTGTGAGTTTTTCTTTCATTAAACGAAGGGTACCAACAATATTGTCCACGCGTGTAACCAACATATTGAATCCAAGTCCAAGAACACACAAATACTTAATATAAACACACACATACCGTATTTTCCGGACTATAAACCGCTACTTTTTTCCCATACTTTGAACCATGCGGCTTATACCTAGGTGCGGCTTTTCTATTAATTTTTCTTCAGCCCACAGTGTCTGTGTGTGTGTGTGTGTGTGTGTGCGTGCGCAGGCAGTCATTAACGGAGCTGCTCCGTCACAGGTATATAATATTATTACACCATCACCCCCTCAAAATGGAAAACCGAAGCAATTCCTATGATGCAGCTTTTAAGTTGAATGCCATCGATCTGGCTATCCGTGAAGTAAACAGTAAGGACACGTCAGCTTGCCGTTAATGAATCTATGCCATAGATTCATTAACGGCAAACTGACGTGCAGCCGCGGTGAGACGATATGTGATGAAGATTATCTGACGCTGTTCAACTCCGACACTGAAGAGGAGATAAATAGTGATGTGTGGCTTCAGTGCATGTGAGAATGAAGCGACTTTAATAGTTGCGCTTTAACAGTGTGCAGGAGGAAAAGGTGACAGCCGCTGCCAAATTTCCTCCCGCACACTGCACAATAATGGTTTCAGTACGCAGGAGGAAGATAAATAAAACCATCAATGACTTTTCTGTTTTGTTTATCAGCACTTTTATTGCCGCGTTTGATGCTGATTTTATTGCGGCACTGTTCGTAAACAATCAGTTCAGTATATGAATAAACACTTATGTATCGGGGTATGTATATATCGGCGGCTTATATTCCGGTGCGGTTTATATGTGACAAAATATATATTTCATTCAAATTTTAGTGGGTGCGCCTTATATTTAGGTGCGCTCTATAGTCCAGAAAATACGGTAGGTTTCTCTGACAGCGAAACACTCACACTGGAGAGCCGCACTCCCCACAGCAGAAGATAGCAGCGAACAATGACTGGACTTAGCTCAGTGATTGAAGCGCTGATCCCTGCCATTTCATGGGGAGCAAACACATTAAAGTTGACACCACAGCATGAAGCTCCGACCTCAGCCCCAAAAATATACATCGTTGAAATGACAAACGACCACCAATACTCCTCAGGCTCATATGCAGCGAGTTTGCCTTGAAACAACAAGCACATATGAGAGCAATATGGCAGCAGGTATGCAGCGCTGTGAGCACTGGCGGTTTAAATACACCGTTGTGATCATAAGGGTGCGTTGCATATATGTTACTGTGAGGGGAGTGTGGTATATGAATGGGGCGGTAACTCGAGTTGGCTGCCTGAACTAGCTTGCAGGCATCGCTTCATTAAAAAAAAAAATCATTGCAGCACGGCTGTTCTTGGCTTCCATAAATTAGTTTGCAAGTCTGAAACATTTTTCTAATATATATTGAAAAATGAATGTATCATTCTGTTCTCTCAATTTCATTCAAGAACTTTTGTCAAGGAGCAAGTCAAAAATGCATGATTTTTAAGATATTCTAGTAGTTCCTGAGTGCCAAATTCAAGCACCTTAAAGTGAATCGTGTGGAAGTTTGTCAACCTTGAAATGACAAATAATCTTCAGTGAGAGTTTGTCACACCTAGAAATAGAAATACTGTAAGAGCAAGAACAGCATTACAAGAGTAGAGTTGTGTACTCCGTCTTGTGTGAGTCTGTGTGTGCATGTATTTGGCAGCTATACAGACATCTGCTGTGAAGGTCAAGTTTCAGTCTGTATGGAACCAATCAATGGAGCTAGCAGTAGAACACCCCTCCCTGCCTTCATCTGTTGCGCTGGGACACACACGCACGCACGCACACGCACACGCACACACCAAGAAAGCAGGACTAGGTATGCTCTTTTATTTTTCTCACCGACCCATTAAAAATAAAAAGAAGGGTTTATGTTTACATGTGAAAATAGCAGCATAAAGAACAACGACAACAACATAACATGAGGATTTACACATCATCACACCTGCAGTGTGGCTGTGAATGGAGCAAAACAGACAGAATAAAATAGAGCAATAGGCCCACGTGTAAAATATTTTACCTGAATACATGTTTAAGTAAATAGCAAACAGTAGCCAGACTTTCTAATAAACAAGAACAGATTAACAAAATGAAAACACACACTGAATCCTCTGGTGCAGAGTGCGCTGTATAATCTGCATAAAATCCTACATCTAGACTCAGATTAACTGTTTAACTGATGGTATTAAATGGTCAAAATTCTTATTATGAACATCCCTAATACAAACACACACACACACACACACACGCTTTTATACATTAGTTTGACAAATCCCATCACAGAGACAAACACACAAGACAGTAAAGGTGCACACACATAATAAACATGCATGAATACATACACACACACTCAGAAGCATGCATGGAGAGGAAACCTTTGCCTAGCTTGTCAAGGAACAGTTTCATGTTACACCTCTGGTCACGCTGCACTAAAGTCTTACTGCTCAGCAGTAGAGACAAGTCATCACACTCAGGTGGACTGCACACACACACACATATTTATTGACCTTTGTGTCGTCTTTCAGTATGGATGAAGTGTCTAAGGGTTTTATAATTTGCTGCAGATTTAAGACCTCGTTGAATAATAAAGATATTTATATATGCATGTACTGTTTTGACAGTAAAACAGTCTGATTCTGGTTGAATAGAGAAACCAAGTGGGTAGAACAAGAAAGTAAGACGTGATATTTTCACATTGTACTACATTTTAGCTAAAGCATATTAAACTTATAAAACAAGTAGTGATTGGACTGATTCAATGATTCAAATTTTTAATCAAGTTAATTACAGGGTCTG
This sequence comes from Pampus argenteus, assembly GCA_036937835.1. NCBI lineage: Eukaryota > Metazoa > Chordata > Actinopteri > Scombriformes > Stromateidae > Pampus > Pampus argenteus. The sequence goes on from CM072881.1 coordinate 1,001,969, forward strand.
TAATTAATTAATCGCAAATCTCGTGACAAAAAATGAATAAATTCAAATAACCTTTTGTGCAACTAAAACTATTAACTATTGAATAAAAACACACGTTAAACCACAAAGATGTTTATTTACTTTTTGACTTTGTTCATCCATTTAACAAATTATTTATACAAAGTACTATTATTGAGTTTTCAGGTTTTTCAGGAACTCTTGATAGTTAAAGTAACATCCTTTTCTGACGTAGACTTACTTATTTTGGCTCTGAAGCCTGACGTCTGGTCCAAACTGGATTGACTGGAGCATTTATTTGTGTTGCTATTGGAGACGTCTGTGTTTGCATTGAGATGATATTTTAGGGTAAAATTACTTTGATGACAAGCAAACTCCTTTTTTTTTTACAACTTACAGGTAACAACGCTCTGATCCAGCGTTCTATCAGCATGTTTTTTAAAGTAAAAATGAACCCTCACTGAGCCAAGTGAAGCGCTTTCGTCATCCATCTTTGTTTTACCGGATATCGTGTGTGCATCTGCTTTACAAATACCAGAAACAAGTGAATACAAAGGTTCCAGCTCAAAAACTAATAATGCTTTTCTAAAATTATAATATGCGATTCATTTGCATTAACATTTTTAACTTGTTAAATTCTTTCCAATTAATTAATCAAAATGAATGCATTAAAGTCCTATCCCTAAAAAACAAGTTGTTGTTTAGCTCCAGGAGCCTCATTTTGCAGAGCTTCTCATCTGCCTGGAATATGAAGAGGCTTATATGGCTTATATGCACATGACATTTTTCCTGAATCTACAAATCACTAAGGGAAATGATACTGTGAGGTGTTTCTTTATATTTGATAAAATAACACAAACACCTTGTAACATACAAAAGAGGAGGATATTATATGTGCATGTGGTGCCGTGGTTGAACATGGCCATTCCAGAGGCAACTATGCAGCAGCAGAAGCTCTAACAATGTATTGCCCTACTGTCAACAGAAACTTTGGACTTCACACACCACTACATCTATCCATCTACCACTATCCTCTAACACACAAGCAAACAGACAACACAACACATGCACATATGACATGTCAGAGTGCCTGATGGCTTCTTAATTTGTCAGACAGCAGATTGGGGTTAATACAGTGTGCATGTGCTCTGCAGCTCCATGTTTACACAAAAGGAGCTAGTTGAGCTCACAGTAAATTGAACACTTCTGCTGAGTTTTGGAAGGTAAAAAGTAACATTTCCAGCAGAGTAGACAATATACCACAGCCTTCAGAAATCAACCTACTTGTGGATAGGTTGAGTGGTAAAGATAAGGTACAGCATAGAGTCTGGTGGTTGGTTGGAATGAAATCAATGAAAGCTCTGGCTTCATTTATGTTTTGTCTTAAAATACAAGATTTGAATCCAAGCCAAGTGTGAAGTTTAACGGACTAGATTGAGTTATACAAAATGTTCCTGTGTCTAATGTATGTAATTCAGAGGATGCAGCCTCCTGCGTTAAAAGCACAGCATGTACATAAAGCCACCACAGTGCCTCTCTCTCCATTCACAAGCCTCATTACACTGCAGGACTCCACTACTACAGCCACGCCTCACTACAAAGACGTCTGAGTGAGTGTGTGTGTGTGTACACAAACACTGTTGAGAGACACTCCCAACAGAACTTTCTTTCAAGGTGTGCCGTGCTTCATTCCAATTTCTCTCTTTTGTTTTTGCTCTTTCACTACACTACAGGTAACAAACCAGAGCTTGTGAGAGTGTGTGTGTGTGTGTGTGTGTGTCTGACTCCACATGTGGCTTTGCTCTCTCTGGCAATTGATACACAAGGACAAAGTATAGAGCCGAGGAGAGGCACTTTGCTGTACAGACTGACAGGATGGTGGAGGGAGAGGGGGGCCTGGCTGACTGGCAAAACACAGTGTCTGCTTGTCTGACAAGCTGTGCAGCTTTGTGGCTGCCATTGCTGATTGGCTGTTCAAACATTAGAACTGTAGCAATAACAAAACTAATTATATACCATCATTCTTGACTATATATATATATATATATATATATATATATAGTTAGAACAGATACATTCCAATCACATTTGACTTCTTTTTCTAGTCATTTTTATTGTATTTGTATTACATGTCACAGTGGACAGTAGACCTCAACCATTTATAGAATATGTGTCACTTTCTACATGACATTATCAACTTAAACACTTTGAATCAGGGCTCAGGGCTATGAGGTCTGTCATCAATCAGGTATCATTAAGCTTTACCTTGTCAGTTAGGACTTACCAGCACCAATAAAACCTGCAGTTTAATTTATACAAAATAAGCATGATTTAAATCACAATATTGACCAAGAAATGTAAATGTTTTAAATCATACAGTCCCCTCGCAATCCATGCTTCGTCTTTCTTTGCTACTTGTATCCACAGCTGGCCAGACGTATATAAGGGTCGTACATGTCTCCTAGCGTCAACAGATAGGCCCCTTCATATTCCAGCCACTAACAAATACACTTAAGACTAGCAAATGACAGAGGAAAAGAAGACGACTATGACAACGTGTAACACTATGGAGGAACAGTACCTGTGCTGAGACAATTACTCGATTTATCCATTACATGTTCCTGTCAAATGATTGTTACTGATTAAATGATAAAATAAATGTATCAGTGATTTAATTGTTAATGAATATAATCATTAGTTGGCACTCTAATAGTACTGAGAGATACTGCCTTATGCTCTCAGAGACAATGAGAGACACAGAGTGCTGACAGAGAGAATGAGTTCTGTGGAGGGGAATCTTCCCTCTCTCAGATGACAAGAGTTAACTTGTTTAATTGCAGTTCACATTCCAGCTGAGACACGTCAAATACCGAGTATACTCACACTAAGGTTTAAGCAATATGGGTTTGAGCTCCAATATATACAACAAAGCAATATTCAGCAGGCCAAGCAATGTATAGGTGTATAGGTATTTACAATAAATACTGCACTTTTTATTCAAATAGAATAAGGTAGAGGTTATCTTAGTACTAGAAATACTACTCTGGTTTATCAAGACTAACATCAAAACAAGTATATTTTGTAATACATTTCTACACTGATGAACCTCAATATCTATGCTACTATAGAGTGAAAGAACAAAGCACCATCACATTACGCTACATGCAGGCAGGAATGCCAATACTTATTCTTTTTTATTACTGAGCAATATTTTACTAATACTAGTGATTGTTAACCAGTCAATTATAACTGCTTAATCACAAGTAACAGGCGACCACATAAAATAAACCAACGCTATTCAATTGGCATAGAAATGGTAAGTGATCTGGAGAGATGCAGAAGATCCTGACATTTCAGAACTCATAACTCCATACCATCTGGAAAGAGTTAGCTAGCTGTTGAACAAAAGGAACAGAGTGAATAGGGAGAAGAAAAAAAAGACACAAATGACGATGGAGCATTCACACTGTTCTCCACATGATAGAAGATCTCCAGTCCATAATCAAAAGACAACCTGCCAACAGAATCAGAAATCAAGCATTTTCATTTCTACTTTGTCTCTGTATGTACCAACTGATAGTAGTACTCACAAAGCGTTCCTATTCATTACACAGTTAACACTGTGTTACAGCAGTTTTATATTAGGAGTCAGGTTCGGGGACACTATTAAGTGCAATATATATAGTCAAACAACTGTTTTGTGTTATTGTAAAATGTATGTACCCCATTTTCCAAACCTGCATTGGTTTGGTTAAGTTACTGAACTGAAGATTTACTTCCTTTGTCTTGGCCAAGAGATTTAATTTGTGCGTATTTCTCTGACAGTCAAGAAAGAAGAAACCATAGAAACCAATTCTGTCCCACGTTGGCTCCAGTGAACAATAACTCCACTGTGTCGTTCTTAAGGCTTATTTATGGTGAGTTGCAAGACACTTTTGATAAATGTCGCTCTCCACAGTTTCCTTTCATGCTGCGTACCTGGAGAATTCTGTAATTCCACGGACACCGTCATAATTTGTTTTGTGCAATGATGTAATAGTAGTAGTAGTAGTAGTAGTAGTAAATGTTACCAATGGTTGCCATGGAGACCGAACTCACTGAACTTCCTTATCAATATTTTGGTTTGTAACTTTTTTAGTCCCATTCGTGATGACATAATGTAACTAAACAAGCCCACTGGAGAATAGTGTCTGGTCACCATGGAGATGACTAAAACCTAGCATAAATTAAAAACGTTGCGTGACTCTTAAACTTCTGTTAAGCAACACTTAACAAAAGTGCCAAGCAACCTACCATAAATCAACCTTTACACAGAAGAGTGAAATAATTTCACTCTTCTCTATGTGACGCTACTTATTACCACGTTGTATGACTATATTCAATTCCACTCACTGAAAACAGAAGAAATCTGATTTATATATTATAGTGATGCTCCGATCGCCATTTTTTGGGCCGATCACCGATACCGATCACCAAAAAACTTGATCTGCCAAGTGCCGATCACTGCCGATCAAAGAATGAATTTAAAATTTTAAATACCGTATTTTCCGGACTATAGAGCGCACCTAAATATAAGGCGCACCCACTAAAATTTGAATGAAATATATATTTTGTCACATATAAGCCGCACCGGACTATAAGTCGCCGATATATACATACCCCGATACATAGGTGTTTATTCATATACTGAACTGATTGTTTACGAACAGTGCCGCAATAAAAGCAGCATCAAACACGGCAATAAAAGTTCTGATAAACAAAACAGAAAAGTCATTGATGGTTTTATTCATCTTCCTCCTGCGTACTGAAACCATTATTGTGCAGTGTGCGGGAGGAAAAGGTGACAGCGGCTGTCACTGTTAAAGCGCAACTGCGCAACTATTAAAGTTGCTTCATTCTCTCATGAAATGAAGCCACACGACACTGAAGTCGTCCTCTTTAGTGTCAGAGTTGAACAGCGTCAGATAATCTTCATCACATACCGTCTCACCGCGGCTGCACGTCAGCTTGCCGTTAATGAATCTATGGCATAGAACGTCGCTAATAATGTACGTCACGTGATCGGCTTCCTGATCGGCATGTTTTTCCGATCGCCGATCAAGCTATTTTTAGACAATATCGGCCGATCATGAACGGCAGCCGATCAATCGGAGCAACACTAATATATTATATATAAATACATACACTTTATTCAATACCGTCTTCCAGGTAATGGGTTAAAGTAGACATGACTGAGCCGAGTTCAGTTGGTGAAGTCAGATAAATCATAGTTCTTTTGTGTGTTCATTCTGTTCTCTACCGCTGTGCTGCAATCCGGTGGTGAAGGAGTTAAGTTCTGTGCAGTGGGTGAACTCAAAGGAACTGGCGTTCACGTGGCTAAGCCGCTGTTGCTATGGGAGTGAGGCCAGACAGAGGAGAAAGAAACCCCTCTCTCTCCGTCTCTCTCACATTCCCATTTTCTCCCTCCCTCTGCCAGAGAGCTGCCTGGCTATAAAACCTAACGACTAATGAGAGTACACAACGCTCTCTCTCGCCTTCTCTTCATTTTTCAAATAGCATTCACTCTCTCTTTCACTTCATCTCTCTCTCTCTCTCTCTCTCCATTCTTCTCTCTCTGTGCGTCTTTCCCTCTCTTGATGTCTGAATATGACAGTGTGTGAGATTTAAAGAACATAACAACGGCCATCCAATGTCTCTGCCAGCTTCTTTCCACTGAAAACCTATTAGGAACCTTTACTGACCGTGCATTTCAGACCATTACAGTACTAACAGAAATTCAATTCAGCACTAATTTAAAAGACCAAAAAAGACCAAGCTGAGAAAAGAAGCCATAAAACTATAACTTGGAGAAGAAAAACAAAACCATACGCTTGTTGTTTCTATAATTTCTGGTGGAATATTTATTAAAGCAGATATGATGTAGAGGGTACAGCTTCCTCTCTTCTGAAGTAGCATAACCAATAAACATGTCATGCAGCACAATGAAAACCATCACTACATAAGAAATAAGACCTCTTAATAATGAGATATTTATGCTATACTGCAAGAACTTTTTAGGATGGGAACCAAGTATTATTTTCATTATCACTTCACATGCAGATTATTTTCTCAATCAATCCATTATTCATTTTATGAAAATTATCTCTAACCATTTTGCATTTTTGTGATGCTTTTCTGCACAGTATTTGATTGCATATTACACACTACATCAAGTAGTTATTAGGCTATTAGGCTTATTTATGGTGGGTCACAAGACACTTTTGATAATGGTCGCAGACAGGAAATGAGAGAACAGGTCAGGGAGGACTGAACAGGTCAGGACTGGGAGAACAGGACAACATATAATAGCACAGGGCAACTACAGCGATGGACAGGTGCTAGACTAAAGCTGGAGGGGTATCTGCAACACAGCTAATCCAATAATCTAAGTGTCTGTCTAGAGTAGTAGTAGTAATAGTAGTAACACAGGCCACTGCACTGAGGATACTGCCACACATCACAATATGCAATTAAAACTGCCTATCAGGAGCTTTGCTATCGATGTTTTCAGTTGAAGCTGACTTCTTTCTCTCTCATGCATCGAGAGAACAAACTGTTCTGTAGTGCTGCAAAGAAATAACAGGCCTCCTCTTTGAAATTCAACAAGGAGAGACTGTGAGGAGAGCCTATTGTCATTCATCTCCTCGTAGTGTCCCGCTGGCACAAAGCAACCATGTTAATGTAATGAATTAGTTGATGACAAAGTGAATTATATTACAGGGTCAACTGGTGCCACTGAGGATGGTCGCAATCATGCAGGCAGTTAAGACAGTCCCAGAAATGAGCATCAGGTGACATCTCGTCTTCTGCTCTAAAGAAAAGATACAGGCAGACTAGACGGACATGCATGAGCCACAGTTGCTCAAACCATTCAGGAGATGTTCCAAACTGAACAAACACAACCTCCTCATTACTGGCTACACCAAAATAACTTTCCTCACATTCTTTGGTAAAACAGTCTAGTTAGAGGGCCTGGCCAGTATTCCCTGACAGCAGTGTTCAAAAATACTCAGGACAGCTCCAGGTCCAACAAACAACATGGAATGAAATGATTCTTTCAGTGTAGCGTAGCAAAGGTGTTGAATTTTAGAAGGACTTAGTAATGTAAGTGTCATAGTTGGTGATGGTGTAATCCCTGTACTTTTGACCCAGACAGGACAGGACAGGAATTTGGGAGGAAATACCAAATATCTGTACATTTTAGACCAAACTGCCACTTTCAGTGTAAATATCTCAGCAGTGGGTACATGACCATAGCATATTTTGTCTCAAATAAGAGATGCAGGGGCTTCATTCAGATCAGCCAGGAGCACACCGTCTGTCTCATGGTGTGATGAGATACAGCAGTCAGACAGGCTGAGGTTTACTCATTTCATATCCCAGACACAGTCACAGTCTGTCTGGGCTGCTTTCTCACTCAATGTTTTACTATGAGACTCTGGATTTACTGTTTAGGTTAACAAATACAGTTCAGCAGTATGATCAATCAAAAAGTAGTTTAACAAAAATCTATCATTTCAAGCTGTGCAATGATGACAACAGACATCAACATACACCCTTGTTACACCTAACTGCACTGACCATTTGCTGTGCCGTCACTGGTCTTTTCTTGCTGGCCATTTTCAAGCTGAAAAAACACAGTGCTTGATCTGGAACACATCTCTCCTAAAGTATCTACTGAAATCTGGTTCTGAATGAATTTGAGGCAAGTAAATCAGTTGTACAGTTGTTGAGTGATGTCTCGCTTTCAGTAGTTGTTCATGTCATCATCTGAACATCTAATGATGAGTCTGTATGTAGGCTATCTGACTGAGATGAAATTCACCCTTGAGTGTTTTAAGCAAACAGTCTTGGTCATGAGACATAGTCAGTTTATGTGTAGCCAATTAAATACTGGTTTGTGTTCTGGTAATGCATATTGACTAGGGGTGTGACGAGATCTGTTGTCCAGGCATTCATATTTGTAATTTTGTAATCTCGTCTCGTCTCGATCTCGTGAACCCAATCTCGTGTCATGTCTCGTCACATCCCTAATATTGACTAAAAAATTATATTGCTTATTGCAAAATTTATACAACACAATGTAAGGGTCAGAATTCACACACAATCTCTATAGAAGTGAGATCTAATTAGTAGTCATGATATGTTTACCAGCCTCTGGTGCTTGCCGAGTTTCATCTGCCTTCTATTGTCAGTGTTCCAAAAAGCCACTGTGTATTTTGAAGAATACATGATTCTAAGATACCAATTCCATCGCAGCGGAGTGTGATGAGAATAGAACTGGTATAACAGCACAGTATACCAGCAGCTGTTGAGTAGTGGAGCCTAATGTATTCCCAGGGTTATCTGGGAAGCTTGCAAACCTACAGACGTTATAGATGCCTTATGTAGTGGAGCTTTAGTGCGTTTAGTGTGCGTGTGTGTGTGCGTGCGTGCGTGCGTGCTTAAGAGAGAGACAGAGATGGGGGAAGGGTACATCCAGCCAGCCCATCCTGGCTTCAGATTACATTTTGTTTCCTTAGGCACCAGAAAACAAACCACTAACACTCTCTGTATCCAGTTACTGTGCTGCCCAAACACATAACTTGGATGTCATATAGCAATACTGCAGCTCTCTGTGCTTATATCAACCTGATAAAGACTCACAATGACACTATTTTACTGACAGTTTTAGTTTCTGTGATTATACCGCAGCCAAATATTACAAGACAGAAAGAAAGAGAGCCTGAGGTGTTACTGTACAGCCTGTATACCACAGCACAAACAAATACTGCACTGAATGGATATATAGACATTAAATCATGTCTGAAGGTCACTCAGTGACTAAATGAGTGAGCTATTCTGTTTCAAAGGAAACTTGTTGATATGATGATATTAAGGCTGACTGTACAGGACTAATAAATCCCATTATTCTCTGTGTCTACTAAATGCAGTGCCAGAGGAACACAATGCCCAACAGTGATACTCCTTTTATTCTTATATTTTGGAATAGGGCTGAGTGATATGGATGAGATTATCCTCATTAGTATTGGGATAATTATTTAAGATACCTTACATACAGTAAGATACAGTATTTCCCAATAGAGAAAAATGATGAGAAATTCATTTGGATAGAAGAAATGTTTATATCATCATGATGTTATTGTGATGGATTCTGCCAATATTGAAATGCAAGAATAAATGTTTGAGTGTGTAGTTTTTCACCTCATTATTTGACTAAATTTAATTTAATTGGGACTCTGGATCAGTAATCATTTACTGTCAGATTTTAACAAGTAGACAAAATTGAGTTTATTCTGTACACTGAACAGTAATGCTATTCACACTCTCACACACAGCTTAGAAATGTTTCTAAGCTGTCTGAACTGCAGCATTGGAACAGCCAGCATGGATTCTGTATGTGGAAGGTTCTCTTGTGGTCACAGCCTGTCATTTTCTGCTGATTAGCCACACAGAGATGAACCTCAGGCCACAGCCCTAAAAACAAACTAGCAGCACTGCTACTGTACACGCGCACGCACACACAGTAGGCTATTGGAAAACAAAGGCTCCTATAGGCAGTGACCTGGCTGCCCTGCTCTTTTCATTCATTGTGAATCCAGATGAGTGTGGCAGTTTTATGCTTCGTGTGCCAGCGTAGCGTTCCGCTGCTGAGCTTTTTCATTTCTTTCAGCTTCTATCAGTCCCTCAAGTCCCCCGCAAAAAGTAGCCGTATGTGAGGGAAATACAATGCCCTGTATTCCACTGTGTGTGTCACTGCCGTTCAGGTTCTCAGCTCTCCTGCTGCATGTCTATTCCACAGTCTCTCTTGTTGTCTACTGTCCTTTTACTAGGGGTGTGGCGAGATTTGTTGTCCAACAAGCAGCCGGAAAACACATGCATAACTATTTGCGACGCCCCCGCCACTTTTAAATTGTGATCCAACAAGCAGCCGAATGACGTCGGAAAACAAAAAAACAAAGTTAAATAAAAGTCTGTTGTCCAGGCATTCATATTTGTAATTTAGTTTTCTTAAAATCTCGTCTCGTCTCGATCTCGTGAACCCAATCTCGTGTCTCGTCTCACCCCTACCTTTTACGCATCTTTAGCATCTAACACAGTGCAGTGCAATCTTGGGAATGTAGACGCATTTCTTATTTGTTTAAATGATTTATCTGGTGCATCTCCTACTCTCCAATGGGCTCATCTAAAGCCTTTGCCATTGGCACCGTTAATCCATCAAGTTTTTATATATTTCATATAAAGATTTGTAGAATTCTGCAAAGGATTGAGCTATTTCATCTGGGTTTGTGAGAGGGTTGGTTGAATAGCTTCTGTACTACATATGATGGCCACTGCTATCTTTCCAATCATTTGTTCCAGTTCTTGCTGTCTCGCTTCCCTCTTCTTTTTGGTACGTAGTGAACTTGAGACTGTATGTCCCATGACAGTCCAGTAGGTCAAAGGGCAGCAATATCCTTTTATCAGTATGGCTAAAATATAATCATGAAATATTCCCCTAAAGAAAGCAGAAGGTTAATTAATAATATACAACAGAAACAGCGTGACTACAGTAAACACTGAATAAATGACAGAAAATAATGATAATGTAAACAACTGCACATTATATCAAATGCCTTGTTTCAAACGCCTCTCAAACATCTGTGAGGTAGTATCCTGAACATTGATTAAAGAAAAGAAAAGTATAAATGTTGGGGATGATTATGCTACTGTAAATAGTTTGAATACTGCACATTCTTGGCAGCTTCACTCTGGAGGTTTCTTGCATTACAAAGAAAAAAAATCTTTCAACTGCCTCAGGCCGCAGGGTTTCTTTATAATGAATTGAGGCATTGAGGCATTATTAACACAGTGGTCCAGTTATCATAGCTTTACCTAAATGTGTAAGGAAAGACCATCATACCTGTGTTTAAATATTATTTGTCATTAAGGTTATTACACTTGATAACTCCAGCAAAGTTATACGTTTGATGTTCTCTGTGGTGTGCATTATCATGACAGCATATCATTGTCTATAACCCCAGGGGCTCACATAACCGATGCCCCGGCGCCTGTAAAAGTTTAGGCAGGGCAAGCTGATTGGCCAGTCACTGTACTCTCCAGACCAGTGATGGTCAATCTGAATCATGGGTACATCCCTATAAACACAGTCTTCATCTTACTCATTGTCATACTTATCAGTACTTGAAGAAAATGTCCACAAAGTAAACATACAAAGCCCTGGATGGACATAAAGAAAGAGAAGCTTTCTACTTTGTTACCCTGTTGGGAAGAGAATTTGGGTTTTCTCTCTCCGTCTGTGCCTGGGCCTGTTTGCACGAAGGTGGGGCTGAGTTCCACACACACATACAGTGGAAAGGATGAAATGAACTTTAGGTTTTACTTCCCTCGAGTTACCTACTTAGTTACCTACAGCTATATACAGCAACTTTATGTTAATAGTGTTCCAACTGGACATTCATTGTATGTACTGACTGAGTCTAACTAGGCAGGTATCTTAAAATAAGTTGAACCTTGCAGCAGTGAGTGTGACCAGCAGCAGCAGGCTATTGTTCTGACTTTATTATCATCAAGGTCATCCATACTCTGAAATGTAATTATCATAAATTATCTTCTCTGTATTCCATACTCTCTGGCTTTGCATAAAATATGGAGAAACCTACATTTATACACCATCAATGTACTGTTCCAATATGTGCATAGATTTATATTTTACATATTTGTGCAATATATCAACATTACATATCCATAACTGAAGTAAAACATGGAAACTTTACTGTTCACATATTACGTATACAATGAAAAAAAATTACCATAATTACGGAAGTTATGTTTATCTTTTGCCTGCCAGGCCAAAGAAAAAGTACAAGGGGCCAATAGGAAAGATGTTACATTGGACAGTGAACCTTGAACTGTAATATACATTATGAGTGCAAACCTTGGATTATTGTACAAAGGATGGTCAGATCCCATCAGGTGCAGTGTTTGTGTAAAGTGTGTAGAATCAATGTTATATTTATAATGATATGATAATATAAGGCAGCATGTTGAAGCAACTTAACTGCTTAAATAAGGACTGTTAACATTTTAATATTAAAGCCCAAATCATACTGGGCTTGACCCATCACTGAAGATCACTTATTATCTGGACATTTGCTCAATTGATCAATTTATCATGTGGGCCATAAAATGTCAGAAACCTCATAACTTAAAGTGACATCTTCAAGTTGCTTATTTTGTCCTAACAATATTCCAGACATCAAAGACATTTTGTTTACTGTCAAAAGTGAGAAATCCTCATCCATGACATATTTGGCTATTTCAGTTGAAAAATAATAACAGATTAATGGATTATCAAAACTGTTGCAAAATTGTTTATCTATTTATTGTTGCCCAACAAATGGATTAACTGACACGACCTGAATGGTTAACCGTATATAATCAACACATGAATGTTTCCCACCCCCCTACCAACCAGTGAGAAGGATAAACATTACTGATCCAGCCCAACTGATTTGAGACATTTGGTGATTGGTACGTGGTGAATTCAGACAGATCTTTATCAATTAATGGACATACCTACTGACTTTGTATAAAATGTTATTATTTCCTACAAAGATATGAATGAAACATACAGTCCTGTGCTGCTGGCCTATCTGGCCACAGACACTTGACAAAGGCCTGACAGCTTGGCTTGACACACTTCTTCTAATCTAATCTCCAATCCTTCTCCACTGTATTCACTCAGCTAGTTAAGCCCTTTGCTAATGAGACTGTGTCCCATTGTATGGAATTAAACCAGAACACTACTCACTGCCTAAATCACATCACACAAGAACCAATTCTACAAGGGAATTAGGAATCTGGGAGCATGTTTGTTGTGTGATACAAACAAGTACATGCAATTACACATGTAAGAACTGCAGAGGAAATTAGCTATGACACTGTAGTCGATTCATGGAGTTATGCCTCCTCATTATTCCTGTCAAAAACAGACAGGACTTCTTGCAAACATGTGACAGAAAGCTAGTGTCTACATGACCTAAAAAGCCCCACGAGCAGTCTATGACATGTGAAAAGGACCTGTGACATATAAGCAGGCCTAAATGTATGCATTACAATACACATAGAAACACAAGAACTGAGCTACATCTAATCACCCTCAATAAAATTCACAAAGAATCCCCCTATCAGAGAGCTATAACTATCAAACACTCATATATGCTGGAAGATGTAACGTCAGGTGATGTCAAGAAATAGCACGTGTCCATAAATAAAACAATAGGAACTATGGTAGGGTTTGGCCAGTTATCTGCATGGGCATATAGAAGGAGTCTGTGAACAAAAGAAAACGGGGAACAGGCACTGTACACTGAGGCAGTAATGTGCATTAGCTGGCCAAGGGCTTGTCAGGGCAAATATTTCATTGTTTGCTGGTTTTGGCATGTTGACCCAATATGAAAATACCTCTGTTTTATTTTTTTTAACAGATTTCCAGCCATCACTGCCTCTCTACCGACTGTATTGAAAATACAGTGATTTCACATCCAGCAGGAAATATGTCTGCTCCTCAAAGCGCCAAAAGTGGCAACACGGAGTTGTCTTGAAATTGCAGACAATATTTTAGATGAAGACAAACAGCCCATTGTTCAGCCTGCAGCAAGCCAGTTTTCTGTTTTTACAAGTCCTAGCATTCCTGCGTCCCCGTCCAAGTCAGAAAACACGGGCAGACGTGGCTTTATGTTGGACCACCACGTTCAAATAACGTGGATTGGTAACAAGGATTAGTTCAACGTAAAGGCTGTAACGCGGTAAATCTAGAAAGCTAACCTTACCTCCGTCAGCTGATTTGCAGTATACAGCAGATTAGAGCATTTAACTGCTCGGGGCTCAAATGGCTACACATGATTTACAAAAGCAGCTGTTCTTTGAACACAACACGGTATAACCAGGTGTTATATATAGAAATATACGGTATAATTCCAGGTGTTTTGTCGTTGTTAACCTGATTACTTTGAAATGAACGCTTTACATGATCCCCTATGGTAGAACCTCACTGTGGTTCTCAGTACTACATCTATTATTATATTAATAATATTTAGGTTTGTCTAAGCCGCAAAAATGGCTTTAAGAAAAGTTGGACAATTTGATGTCTGTGTGCTTTCTATTACTCCCTGCTGGTAGTCCCATTAACCTGCTTGTTTAAGTGGTCAGGTACCTAACGTTAACTGTTAGTCAAGCTCATACACTTACTAATGCCAAATATTTCGATGAAACAATGTTGAATACAAGCGGTGTACGCACTGGTCTAGAGAGCCGTAATAACTAAGAAAGCCACATAATAATTTCCGCCTGGCAAGCTCACAACATTGCCTCGCTGGCTAGCCACCAACCACACAGATTTTCCCATTTGCTTTGCATGTAACAGACCAAAGAGGAGGACAGTCAGCGTTTTCCTTACCGTCAGGTCCGTGTTGTCGTTGTCCCGATGGTTGACTGCTCGTATGACACCAGACCTCCACGGCCACCGACCGATGTCGCTGATTTCAGACGGCTTGTCCCCGCTGACACAGAGGAACCGCTTTCCGACCAGCTCCGGCCGAGCCTCGACTGCCATGGCCCTTCGCTGGTCAAACCCCCCCCCTCGAAAAACTTCCCAACAACGACGCCCTTACAGACCTGTCATTTACGACATTAAACCAGCTCTAAAGAATCCAACGATAGAAAGAAAATAAAAAATAAAAAGTTCTTTGTCGCTAAAAGCTCAAAAACCGACCCGGGGGATTTAAATGTGAAGCAGTCTCCACCCGCTCGAGCGTCAGTCGCTTTTCTCTCCGCTTAAAAAAACGGTGGAACACTGAACCGCATCACAACCGCCATTCATACTTGTGTTTCTCCGCTGGATCCCAAGGCATTCACAGACCGTAGCACAGTTGTGTCCCTCCGCTCCATTGAAACACATCGGTACTATTTTCGCTAAACTACTTTTAAAAACTGCTCGGACTTGTAGAACTGCAATGGCTGCTGTTACAGCAAGTAGACAGCTACTGCGACTATTACCACAGTAATACCACTATTATTATTGTTCGTTCTCGTGCCACTCAGCTACTATAATAAACAGGACCAGCAGAATTTCTGTAGGCTAAAAAGAATTAGAATAAAGAAGAATTCAAATTTACAATATTACCTTACAATAGAGATACTCCAGAGCTATTGCAGTGGAGTTTTGTTTGTCACTTCTACTGGCCAAGTATGGTTTTATGTGTTTATAGACTATGTTTATAATTTACATATTAGATAGTGAGAGGGTAATTGCTTTCAACCAATCAATCAATCAAATTTGTATACTTATGGCAACATGTGTTAGTAAACAAATAAGCAAAAATATAATATGTACATAAGTATTCACAGCATTTGCTCAATACCTTGTTGTGGCATCTTTGGCACCAATTACAGCCTCAGGTCTTTCAGAATATGAAGCCACAAGCTTGACTCACCTAACTTTGGCAGTTTGGCTCATTCCTCTTTACAGAACCTCTCCAGCTCCATCAGGTTGAATGGAGACTGTCAGTGCACAGCCAAGCCTATAGGAAAAAAAGTAAGCATGACAGAAATAGTGCTTGAAGGACCCCACCAGTGATTTTGCATTTTGTAACCTGTTTGCTAAAAATCACTTGTGCTTTACAATACAACAATGACATATATCATACTGAAATAATGGAGACCAAATGCTGTCTACAGAAGATTATCAGGCCCTCCAAAGCACAACACTTATCTGCAATTTTATACATATAATTTTCTGATTGTTTATGTATTTTATAATTCATATTCCTGCTGTATTACATTACAACATTTCATTCAGAATTGTAAATGCAAATTACATCATTGCTCCCTTTCTTTGGAAAGTGGATATACTATTTGCATTGTCTTCCACCAAGAAGGAGCAAGACAGAGAGAAAGTCAGTGAAGGAGAGAATAAGGCAGAGAAATTGAAGGAGATCACGTGTGTGTGTGTGTGTGTGTGCGCATGCACATGTGGCTCTGTGGAGATTCCATGCTTGTAAGCATTTGCCTGTGTGTGTGTATGTGTGTGTGTGTGTGTGTGTGTGTGTGTGTGTGTGCATGCGGAGTGGAGGGATCTTAAGGACAGTATAGAGGTATGTGTCAAGCATGTACAAGGCAACCAGCCTGGAGCAACTTGCAAGGTGGGATACAAGAGAGGAAGAGACAGAGAGAGAGAGAGAGAGAGAGAGAGAGAGAGAGAGAGATAGAATAATGATGGAGAGGAAGAGGAGGATGACGAGTGAAACAATATAAGAAAAGTGGAAATATGCTGTAGAAATACAGTTGCACTAAGAACACAGGAGACAAAAGAGGAAAGAGGCTACAAAAAGATGAAAAAGAGGAAGAAGAACAAGAAAAAAAGTAGAGCTGAGGTGGTTCGTAGTGGTGGATTAAGAAAATGAAACAGTTGAAATTGGACTATGAAGAAATGGGACTTATATATTGCACGTTTATTGAATAGGTGTAGAAATGATAAAAAGCAGATATTGTGATAACACTCCTATTCAATCCATGCATAAAATGTCAAATCAAATCAAATCAAATTTTATTTATATAGCCCAAAATCACAAAATACATTTGTCTCAGAGGGCTTTACAATCTGTACAGGGAGTGACACCCTCTGTCCTTAGACCCTCGATTCGAGTGAGGAAAAACTTGCCCACCAAAAAACCTTTTAACAGGGAAAAAGGTGGAAGAAACCTCAGGAAGAGCCACAGAGGAGGGATCCCTCTCCCAGGACGGACAGACGTGCAATGATGTCACATGTACAGAACAATCAACACACACATATTGTACACTCACAATGAATGTGGGTATGTTCTTTTAATTACAGGGAAAGATTCTGCTCTGGGCTCATAAAGACGGATGAGAGAACATTTGTGTTGTTAAAAGAAATAGTTTGTCATTTTGTGACATATACTTATTCTCTGTCTTTCAAAGTGTCATTTGTTTAGTCTGTACACAGACATGTGCAAAGGACAGTTTGTGGTTTCTGAGGCTCCTACATTCTGGGTATGCTCAAAGCAGAAGGTCAAATGGACATTCTTGCTTGATTTGAATTTTCCCACAAGGTAGCTAATTTGAATGTTAATATGGTATGTTATTGTGGTTATCTAGTAGAAATCATTTTATAATGTGACCACACTTAGGTCACATGATGACAACTGAGCCAGTTAATTCACGGATGAAGACCATGGAATATGATTGAAAGTTCTCAAAAAGAAAATAGGCTATAGGGATTTCAAATTGAGATCAACTTGATTACATGTGTGTGAACTTTGTATTACTATATATGAATCCACCAAATGTATTGACCATTTCTTGGAGTGTGTTTGGTGTCATATGTTATTATGTGAATGTGACTGAATACTAATACACCATATGACTGAATGCTCTAGCAACAACGACATTCCTAATGTAATTTGGTTTTAATCAGTTATTATCGGTATAACTTTGATCAGTCCTGGTGAATTGCAGTGTGTATGTTTATGGCTGTATGACATTATTATATAGTGTTAAGATGTTTTCTGTTCAGCTGTGATCCTCTGATGCTGTCCCAGACAGGCTGTGTGACCAGAGAGGCTCCACTGGGAATCCCTCATACTGCTGCACACTGCAGCAGCCGCCTTCATGAATAACAAGTAGCTATGACTCCACCACCCACCCCCATACACACACACTCACACATATACACAACGCACACACATATCATATGGTGAAAAACATGCACATCTGCAAATATATAAAAACACAAGATCATAGCTGCACACAAACCCAGCTCATATGTGTTTATATGCTCAAATAGATTATTATCTACATACACACATGCACACACAAAGAGACAGGCATGCTGAAGCTCACAGATGGGGTTTGTGTCTGCCAAGTGCCATGTACAGAAAACTGTAATGAATATGATTATGACCTAAAGACTGACGTGGTTTATGTAATGAGCAAGACGGCGAGTGTATTACATTTCAGGTATCCTCTCGGCCAAAGCCACTTACCTTAGACACAAACAAGAGAAATAAAATGCTCTCTCGACCAAATCTTTTATCGCAGTATTTTGCTATTACTTCAGTACAGTCATAAAATATTATATTTGCAATTTTCAATATTTTGTAATATGCAGTTCACTGCATAATGCACATTTGAAAACATTGGGTTTTATTTGGTTTTGGGATGAGAAAATGTATGAACTCTGATGATTTTTTGCAATGATTTGTATTTATTTGTGCTGTTACAGTGCAGAACCCTCTTCATGATTGAAATGGAAAGAACCCATTCATGTGTGCATTCTCAATCTGTGATATGTTCATATCTCTTGGTCATCTAATGACTATATAGCCTAACACACTTTAATAACAAGAATAGAGCGTTCCTCTGCAATCTTTTTCAGTAATGACTGAACCTGATTTACAGATAGGGTTGATTTCCCAAAGCGGAAGGTAGTGAGAGGGCGATTGTTTTGTTGCACTTTTTGGTATATCCTACAGGGGTTCATTATTTATTTTATGCAACATGGAATAGAAGCATACACTTAAATGTCTACTTTTCAATGTTTTTATTTTTTTAATCAAACATCGTGCTCAACGCACACGCAGCCTGACCCTGGCCACGATGTGCGCATTGTAGAAGAAAACAAGGTCACTTTTATTTCCGTGCTATGAAATTCTTTCGCAAACGACAGCGCTTAAAAAAGTCACCGCAGCCCTCATCGCTCTTCTCGTCCATTGGTTACAATTCGCCACGCATCGAAGAAACACCAATCAGAGCGCAGGTCACTTAGTTTGAAATTCCATCGCTTCTATTAAACATAAATGTCACGTGGACAAACCTCGCTACCCAATGAAAATTTGTGTTTGTTGTAAACAGACCGATGTGGCCAATGGTATGATCAGGAGAGTGTTATTTTCCTGTTGATGTCAGTGGCTAGCCGAGAACCGTTCTGGTGCCAGGAGACGGAAGGAGGAAACCTGGAGGGGATGAGAGACTGGTACAAAACAACTGGAATCACTTTGGATAGATATGTTTGCCGCTTAGCTATGGCTACAAAGACAGAAGTGTGAGTGTGGACGTATTACAGACATGTTGGATGGCTGAAGTTCAGCGAGACAGCTAGCTAGCAGCTCCGGGACTCACTCATCGAAGTTTAGGCTGAAGAAGTTTTCAGCGACACGGCTAGCCACTAAAGATAACACCGGGGCCTCTCTCTTTACACAGCCTGAGACAACGAACACAGGAAACATGGTGTCCTGGATAATTTCGAGAAGCGTCATGTAAGTTGAAACATTACTGACAATGCTGATGAAAACAAATGTATATATATATATATATTTTATTTTGTCGAGGACACCAGGGCAACTGACGCGAATGAGCTTTGTTAGCATACTTGGCTAACTTGTTATCATTGTGGTTAAGGTTAATACTATAAACACGCACCCCATGTTACTTGTTTGATATATATATAGTTTTATAGGCCCACGTTTTCTGTTTATGTGGTGGGTGATTTGCTATTGGGTCGAAAGCTAATGCTATCATCTGTTTCTGAATCATGGCACGCTGCTGGTGAGGCAGCCGCAATCACATGTAACTTAGAGCCTTTCAAGCTTCTACATGTTCATATGTGAAGGAGTGCCGGCTACAGCTGTCAACTGAAGGATATTATTAACCAGCTCTGCTCTTCTTAGGCCTCTACCACAGGGACCCTTGTTACATAAGTCAACTCCTGTTGCCTCTAAATATTGCCTCATATTCCATTATACAATTATCACTGTGTATTTTGGAAATTGTTTGTGGTCTACTAATGTGTAAAAAATGAGTCCAACCAAGCCCAATTTGCAAAGCATTTGCTTTTTGAAATGGTCAATCAAAGAGTCTGGTGTTTGCACTGAAATCTGTGGTATGCAAAATCAAGAATGGTGAAACGGTTGTAGCATATTGTCTGCTTTAAGGTTCTATATAGAACAGTCAGTCCAATAAAGTAACATACTCTATGTATTGAATGAATTGTAAATGAAAGAAAGTGGCCCCTGAACACACGACTCATGAAACTCAATCAAACTGCCAAACTAGGCAGCACTGATCAAATATGGATCAAGGTTCTGTTACTGGATTGCCTGTTTCTCACCTCAAGTGTTTTCAGAAACATATTTTAATATACTGTTGTTGTATTTGAAATATGAGTAAGAGTAAGTTAACCATGCACTGCCCAACTCGCACGTACGTACTTCACCTACCACATCACACCACCAGCTAGAGTGTTTAGTGGTATAGTGCATTCAGATCATTGACCGTATGAAAACTATTGATGTAGCCACTGTGATGTCATCCATTGGTTTGTGGACTACAGTTTTGAAGTCAAGAGTTTGCATTTTGGCTGCAGCCATTTTGGATTTTTGGAGCCAGAAGAGACAATATTTGGCTGAAAGTGTGGAGCTAACTCTAACACTAGTCTTAGCAAGCTTGATTAGCACAGTGCATCCCTTATTCATGTTAGCTGTGATAATAAGCCTGTGAATATTCTCATTCATCCAGGTATTTAAACCTCTGTGGAGGCAGTCACATGGCCAGTGATGTCATTGGCTCAAGTCGCAACTAACTTTCACCACCCCCAACGACTGTCACCCAACGACTGTTGTTGGGCACATGGAGTATTAATGAGCCAAGGACATCACTGGCCATGTGACTGCCTCCACAGAGGTTAAATACCTGGGTTTCCACACCAGCTAGTTGGACTAGTCCCAGCCTAGTCAAGCGAGCATGAACTGATGAAGTCTCTTGGATGAGAGGTGAAACATCTTCAAAGACAAATAACCAAGTCCAGTTGCGTTCGATTTTATTTCCTTGAGATAGCTGTGATAATGCTAACTCAACAATGCTAACAGGCATTAAAACAAAACACACTTAACAGAAAAACGGAACAGCCAACACTGTTGTACTACAAGAGGTCTTGTAGTACAACTGAACGCTGAACAAGACTTTTTTTAGTTTACCAAAAAGTTACACCTAACTTTCATGAACTGACAGCTGCACCTATAGTAATCTGGGGTTACGATATGTAAAGTACCTAACCAACATTGTTGCTATTGTAGTGCCCTGTCAATTACAAAGTAGCCACGCCTTAAAGCATAACCTGCTTTATCATCTATTTTACTCTAAATGGAACCATAATTTACAAAATGAACATCATGCCATATTGAAAAGACTTAAAATCAGCAACTAAGACTATAACTGCATTAGGGAAATGTTTACTGGGGCTATACATCCAGTAAGAAGAAGATCATCTTCTCATAGACTACATTCTGTCTTCTTTTTCAAGCCACTGGAATTGCCCCCTGCTGGTCAATAAAAATGCAGGTTTAAGGTGCTCTTGCATTGCACACCTACAGTCCTTGCCAGATGTGGTCTAAATAAAATAAATTTAACTAATAACTGTGAGCTGCCTGAACCTGCTGTGAAGTAATTCTCACACCCACCTGAATGTCATTTTGATTTCTGAAAAGAAAGGAGTAGTACAACAAGTGAATACATTGGCTGGGGCAAATCATTTATTTGGATGGGCCATTATCTTGTACATTTTTTATTTGACATTTAGATACCTGTTCCAATATAGGAAAAATAACTTTCAATCTATATTTTTTTTTTAATTCACAGTCTGTGTCTTTTTAAACAGGGGTATTTATGAAATGTGACCCACTGTGCTGTCTGTGCTCCCGTTTTGTATTTTCCCTCATAAGTTTTTATTAAGTTTACACTTAAACTGTTTACCCACCTCTCAAATTCTGAAATAGCGTTTACAGAAACTTTCATCACTTTACAACTGTCAATGCACTCAGACTGGCTTCCTACTAGAATAGAATAGAATTCAACTTTATTGTCCTTGCACATGTCACAGGTACACAGCAACGAAATGTAGTTTGCATCTATCCAGAAGTGCGTTTGCAGTATAAATATAAATATAAATATGTAACTGTGATCTAAACATGAGTATATACAGTACAATATTGTGGATATGCTATGTAATTACAGGCTATGACTATAGGAATGCAAATGTATATAAGAATGAATATACAGACTATAAGAGGAATATGAACAGACTATATACATTTATATTAACAGGGATCAGTTACAGTAGTGTAATTGTATCGACAGGTGATAAGGTGCCTACAATTATAGCTGCTGGTTAAGTCCATGTGTTAGTGTTGTGTGTGTATGTTGTGGTTCAGGATGCAGAGTTCAGGAGTGTGACAACTGTCGGAAAGAACCTGTTCCTGGTGGTCTTAGTTCGAAGGCTTCCTGTAGCGCCTCCCAGGTGGAAGGAGGGTGAAGAGTTTGTGTGCTGGGTGGCTGGTGTCTTTTATGATTTTCCCAGCCCTTGTCAGACATCGCTTCCTGTAGATGTCCTTTAGGGCAGGAAGTGGTCCTCCAGTGATGCGTTGGGCGGCTTTTACCACCCTTTGCAACGCCAGCTTGGAGCAGCCGGTTGTCCAGGTGAGATCCTCAGAGATGTGGACTCCCAGGAACCTAAAGCTGTCCACATGCTCCACTGCCATCCCCTTGATGTGGATGGGAGCATGTAGGTCAGCATTCTTCCTGAAGTCCACAATGAGTTCCTTGGTCTTCATTGTGTTGAGCAGCAAGTTGTTGTTGTCACACCACTCAGCCAGACGATCCAACTCCTCCTTGTAGGCGTGTTGTTGCTGTTCTTGATGAGGCCAATCACTGACAATCACTGGTGTCATCCGCAAACTTGATGATGGTGTTGGAGCCATTGGCAGGTTTGCAGTCGTGGGTGAGGAGGGAGTAGAGGAAGGGACTCATCACACATCCTTGTGGTACACAGCCGGACATGTTGGAGGCGGCTTGTCAGGAAGTCCAGTAACCAGTTACACATGAGGGGGCTGATTCCTAGTTCTGTGAGTTTTGCGATGAGTTTCTACTGCAGTTTCTGTTGTAATTTGTTGCCTGCTGCTACACAGGTGTTGAAACAAACAACCCCTTCCTGCTGAAGCTAGCAGGCAGAATAGCTTTTTTTCAAAGAAAAATTCAAAGGATGGATGAGAAACACATAGACATTAAATGTCATTGTGTCTAATAACTCCTTGCTGATATCTAACATTTTCATTCAATGGCTGACAACAGACCAAACCTACCAGTAAAAATATATTCACTTATGAACTAAAAAAGTACAGCTGTTAACCATAAGTGTGCCCCAGAAGCAACAAAAGACAACATCAACAACAATCAACCGTCTGTTTGATGCAACACAGTATCACGGCAGTTCATGAAATAGTCACGAAATTGAATATATAGATTTGCATACATGGACGCAAATTTTTTTCATGACATGCAACATGACTTTTAGACTAATGTATGTCTATTTGAATATCTTTCGTACATGCACCACATTCAACTGACAGATGTGATCTATGACATCTATACAAGGTGACAAATTTCCATGTTTGGAAGAGGCGACTGGATGGATAGATATCTAAATTGCAAAAAGTAGACTTAGCTGCAGGAGATCTCTATTCGGTCCCTGTTCCCATGTTTTTGGACAATAGTCATTAGCGGTTGTAAAGTGTTACAGAATGATGTGTCCTCTCACTCACAGTCTTTGTCTGAATACAGACAGCTGCTACAGAGAGCACAGTAACCAGAGAACACGCTAACTTGTCATTTTAGCCGTGTCACGATTAACATTGATTAGTTACTGCTGATATCATCTTTAGCCAATTATGTTTGTGTGTTTTAACCAGAACTAGATCCAAAATGGAACATGGCTATTGGAGAATATGCTAATATATTCAAATAATAATGCTTATTGTATATCTCAAATAAATCTGCCTTTATTAAAGACAACATATTTTCTCAATCAGTTGTTTAAGTTGTGCAGTAGGTTGGAAAAAGGCGATGGAACACAGATGAGGATATAGTTATATTTCCTGTGATGGCAGCTTTGAGGTTGTTTGTTTGTGTTGTGTCAATCAAATCTAATCTAACCACACCTACACAGACCTATGGATAAGATGCCCATTGCTTATTTGAATAGTTATATAATAGATCCATTATATAATGGTTAATGCTTACAGAAGACACATCTGATATCTATTCCCATCTACATCTGATTGAGCCATTACAGTATGAAAAAGTGTGTTGAAACACCACCATTTGGGCAAAGGAAAGCTGATGTCATGTTTTGACAGAGGGTGTAAATTGTAAAGATATAACAATTCCACTGTATTACGACTTGAGTCCTATTTTTGTAGTTTTTGGCCTTCATTCGTATCAGTAATAATAATACTGTTGTGACAAAGTTATTTGCAGAGATACCAGAATGCAGCAACATCACTGAAAAGAGTTAAATTTGAACTTTTGCATCAGATTGAGAGCTGTGAAACCAGTCTAAAGAAATATCATCCATTTCCCCATGAAGGGAATGCACAGACCCAGGACTTTAACTGGTCTCATTTGCTGTGGCAGCAATTCTCTCAACAATCCTCCCTCTGTGTTTTTAGGGGAAAAGTCATGTAATCAAATTCTTATTCCTGAAGCTCAAACCAGATGGTGGGAGCTCAAATCTTGGAGATCTTTCTTCTCTTTTTTTCTTTCCTCTTTCCCTCTGTGTGTCTCCTGTTTTTTATTGCTCTTGTTCTCTCTCCCTTTTTTTGCTCTCTCTCGTCATCCTGTCCTCCCCCCTCCCTCCATCTGGTTGTCGGTGGTGTACGATGTCAGGAAACTAGGGAAATTGACCTGGAGCCCAGAGTCAAGGCCCATCTAAAAGCAATGGGGCTATTTTCTCAGCTGCAGAGAGCGAGGGGGAGAAGGTGTTGAAATGTGAAGAGATGGTAGTTTTGCTAAAAAAGAAGGGGCCCTGCATTTCACTAAATTGTTTCAAGAGCATGTCCAACTTTCTTTTTTTCTGTGAGCAAGGTCTATGAAGAAAGTGTTGGTCCTCAGTAAGTCTGAACAAAGTACATGTACATTTAAGGATGATGAGATGAAATGGAGTATAGATACAGTAATGGCAAGGTCTGGGACTTTTCATTGTAATTCATTGTGAGTGTATAATATGTGTGTGTTGATTTGTTCTGTATATGTGGGTACACAGGGTCTAAGGACAGAGGGTGTCACTCCCTGTACAGATTGTAAAGCCCTCTGAGACAAATGTATTTTGTGACTTTGGGCTATATAAATAAAATTTCATTATACACATAAATTATACATAGTATTTAGAACAAACTGGTCATGCAAGATGTAAAGCTAGATTCATTGTTGATTCATGAGGTGAGTCGTGTCAAAGATACAGTGGAAGTATTGATTTATAGTTCTGCATCAGATTATCAACATCATACTGCTTTATTTATACACCTACATTATTTATATTTACTTACTACTGTAGCAACTGTGATTTTAAATCACAAGAGCTATGATTTAAGTTATAAATGACATAAGCTGAGGGAGGTGAATGTTTTAATCAGTGACCGTTGAGTTTTCCAAAGCTATAATGTCACCTGCAGATTTACTCACCTATAGCTAATTAACTCTGCTTAATGCATTCTCTGAATATCTGTGTACACAATTTGGTTTAGTGAAAGAAGACACAGGCTGTGTGTTTTTCTCTAGATGAATGACAGGTGCCTAGCAGGTTGTTGTCGAGTGTCAATGACAAGCAGCTTACAGACAGAGTTCTCTGAATTTCCTGCTAAACCCCTGTTAAACTAAACTGTTAAAGTGTATCATAGCAACTTGAAATGCCCTGAAGCTGGACGTCCAGGATTCAGGGCTGTGAAGTTAACATTAATGCATTAATGTACACCAAAACAAGCAGTTTGAGAGAGAGAGAGAGAGAGAGAGAGAGAGAGAGAAAAAATATATACATGGACACCAAAACAAGCAGTTTGAGAGAGAGAGAGAGAATATATACATGTACACCAAAACAAGCAGAGACACGTGTCTGCCTCCCGAACACAGAGTTCTAGATTTAACAGGTAGCCAGTGCAAGGAAGCCAAAATGGGAGAGATGTGATCTCTGATCTTGGTTCCTGTCAGAACACGTGCAGCAGCATTCTGAATCAGCTGCAAACTCTTAAGAGACTTATTAGAGCAGCCTGATAGCAAAGAGTTACAATAGTCCAGCCTAGAAGTAACAAATGCATGGACTAGTTTTTCTGCATCCACTTGAGAAATGATGCGTCTGATTTTGGCAATGTTACGTAGGTGAAAGAATGCAGTCAAAATTAGTTTTATATGGTCTGTAGGAATGTAGGCTTGAATCTATCTGATTGGTCTCTGCAGCTGACATCAAGTTGCGGTCTGGCAGAGTTGAACCTGACTCAGTTTTTTTTTGCTGGAGCCCAAATAAATGAGGGCTGAAGTCAGTCTGAACAGATCCTTATACCATGTCTACACAGAATGCATAGCATTAGCATAGCATCAGCGGCATGTTCAGCAGTGCTGCAGTAAGTGCTTTGTCTGAGTGTCTACCTGCATTTTGGAGCCCAATACACAATGACTAGTTACATGTGTAAAATGGAGGGAAAACAGAATTGGAGCCTAAAAATAAGAATTAATTTAATCAAACTAACCATTCTCTGTTGTTTTTTCTTTTTCCCTTCTTTCTTTTCATGGAGGATGACATGTTGCTTGTTACTGTTGTTTGTGTCTATTTCCCTCACACTGTTTGCCCAGCCCTGTGTGTGCAAAAGCTCTGTGACTCGACTCTCACTGCAGTCAAAGCAAATTAGTTAATTGAGACACAAATACCTGCTATTATCACAGCATCAGCAATCACCTTTCATTACCATGACTAAGATCTGCTAGTCAAACACTAGGCTTTCAAATTACAGTCTTGGAGAAGAGCGACTTGCATGTATTTGTTCTACGCTGTTTCACAACTATTTTACTGAAAGGATTTAGCACTATAGACATTAAGAGAGAGACAATCCTGATTCTTATGCTTCAAAGACAACTCCTCAGCTTCTATCCAGGCAGTTGTTCCTGTGTGCCTGAACAAAGCGTAGGGTCTGGGATGTTGTGTAACCAGTTTATCCGTTAACACACATGCATACAAACACACCCACATACCAGTGCAAGGGAGGAAAGGGACTCATTTACGTTTATTAATGTTCATTTTTTTGTCCAGATGGTTCAGCAGTATTGTTCTCTACCTTTATGCAAATAAAGCATCGTGATTTGAAATTACAGAGTGTGACAGAACACTGCAGACATGAAGGGAGAGTATGGGAGCTTTGGCAGCCTTGCTGTTTCTATAGCAACAGCAGGAAAATAAACTGCTGTGGTTGTTGGCGGCTCGCCTGCTGCTGAGGGGACTCTTGCCAGAGGGAGTATGTCTGTATACAAGACTAAGTAAAGTATGTGTGTGAGTGTGTTTGTAGGCTGTTATTGTTGTGAAATTCTCCTACTTCCAGACTTTTATGGTTTCATTTTCATCAAAGGATCCCACATTCATGCATCTCTCCTGAGCAGAGTAACAGTGCATCCTTACCAAGTGCTCAGTATGTCAAAGTATCCTCTGATTTCTGAGCTTTGGGAGATGAAATCCAAACCGCATGGTGGTCAGCCTGAAACAAATCTGTTCTTCTTATGCCGAGATCAGACCACAGGATATTTCTGTATTTCGAGATGGTCACTGTGTCATTAGGCTATCATCGAGTTGAGACTGTGACTTGCTTGATATACATGGCAAACTACACATTGGTTTCCAACTAATTATACCCTGCTGACTTTCACAACTTGTGTGATGTACAGAGATAATCAATAAGGTGCCAGGGACTAACAAGGAATATTCATGTAGGCCTCTAGGTCATGTAGAACTTTTCCCTCCCAGTCAGTAGAAAGAGTCCCAGCCTAGTCAAGCTAGAAGCTGTGTTGGTTGTCATACACCATGAGGAGAGCAGCTATTGTTGGGCCATTCTCTGACTGATATCATGCATTAGACCCTGAAGAGGTGACATATTTGGAGACGGAAGGTGGAGACAATGAGAGTGGAGTCAGAATCTGAGGAAAAGCAGATGGAGATTTATCAGCATAGTTACATGAGTTGTACAATCACAGCAACAGATTTCTAAACAGCAGTAGTCCAGCAGTCGTTCATTTTCAGTGAGAGTTAAGGATATTTGACAGCATTGCTGTAATTTTCTCATCATTTATGTTAACAATAGTAATTAATATTTTTGTGGAAAAATATAAATATATACTGCATGCACATATAGATCTAAATATACCTACAGTCATTTTAATGCAGACTTTCTCTGCTTATTTCTTGCTGGACTGTTGCAGTACTATTTCATATTTTTTTTTATTATTGGTGATATTATTTATTGGTGATGATGTCCAGATGTGTCAGTCTGGATTTCCTGCTGCCCCACCCATTTTCAAGAAACTATAATATATGTGGACCAATCAGGGGCTGCACCTTAGTTAATGTCATAACTAGCCAATCAGACACTGTGTTGTAGTTTGATGATATAAAATACAGGCGGTTGCTTGCAGAACAGTAATGGCAGCTCCTGGAGCACCGAACACTAATGTTGACATTGATAGAGTAAACACAGCCACAACTGCAGTTATTGCAGAAACAGACTCAATAACGACAACCTTTTACTCAAAGGTTCTCTTTGCAAAGATGGCAAAAATTGTTCATTTCAAAATTGGTCTTTTTTTAATCTTTGCTCAGTTGCTAATGTTTATTCCATGTATCCACTAAACAGCGCACTGTGATGGTGTCACATGTATCGTTATGCTGATTGGCTGAAGGAGTTTGCCTGTCACGGCGAGTACTCCTGCTGACTGAAAGCATTTGTGGCAGCAAGAAGTCCAGATTGATGCGTAGATTGAATCACGTGATCAGGATGGTTTTAACAGGCAAGCGGAAAGCTTCTCTGAGTTTTCAGATTTTTAAGGGGTGGACCAACAAGCATCATTTGTGACATCACAAATAGGTTGGAAGGCAGTAGGAGTATATGTAATTTTAAAATGATGTAACTTTTTTTGTAAAAACCATATAATACACAAATTATTATTCAAAGTAGAGTAATTTATATACATCTTAAAACATGTCTGGAGGAGATGTTTGACATTACTGTTTCCGCTGTTGTCTTTATTCAGTGATAAGCTATGACAACAGCAGATACAAGGACATATCAAAAGTGTCGAGAAAAGATCAACAAGACCAGGTCAAAACCTGGTATCTGGCTGGACTGTGCATGATCAATGTGGAATAGTCAGTGGTAGTGTCCTGGATAGTAAATGTTCACCTGCAATTTTCTGTAATGGTGCCAATAATAATTGTACTGAAGTAGCATATCACATGATACACAAGGTAAATTGCAGGAAAATAACAACTGATTCAAATGAGCAGTGCAAATCTCAGTGAATCTAGCTGACATTACAATCTAAAGATTGAGGCTTAAACTAAGATTAAGGCTACATACAGACAGCTTTCTCATTCACTGTTAACCTATCATTCCACTGCAGTTGTTCAACTGAGGAAATATCACTTTTCTTCATGTTTCTGCTTTTCTTCTGTTCATTCGGCTAAGGCACTGTGAAAAATCACTCAGGCAATGCAAGTCTTAAAATGGTAGGGAAAACCCTGCAAGCACAATGCCCATTGGGGAAACTCCAATGCTAGGCCGTCTGACCAATTGTATTAACTTCATTAGTCAGTCAGCCACTTTTTCTGCCGTTTGTCTCCCTTCTGCTAAAGGAATTGAGTTGGTGCGTTCAAGGCTAACATTCTCGGTTCCTTTATTTTATTCCTAGTGTTTGTGATCACTCATCACATGTCACCTGTAGTTTTGGCAGTATCCATTATTGTTTGCACTGCTTTAAATGGAATGATTCCTCTTTCAATTTCTCTCTTCCATTCCCTCTCCTTCCTTTGAATAGGGCTGAAACAAACGGTTATCGGTTAATTGACCAATTTCTCATAATCCATATCCACTTATTTTGTCCCAACCAAGAAACCAGGAAATATTTACATTTTAGAAACTGGAATCCAAACGATTAATTGATTTTCAAAAGAGTTGCAGATTATTCTGATAGTTGGCAACTAATTGATCAATTGACTAATTGTTGCAGCTCTAGTCATGAGAACAGTTAAGTCATTTACAGAGAGTCTGTGGGACACATCATTTATCATCTTCTGTATGTCTTCAGTGTAGCCAAGTACAGCACCTTTTACAGTATATGTCTTTAGTATAGTTGTCAGCTGCATGTCCTGCGAGAAACATACACTATCAAGTTGCACGTTGCTTTATTGGAAGTGCAGGATCCAGTGTTTTTGGAGCTACCATACAAGGTAAAAGTCAGGATATGTCTGTCTCTGCTATGGCTGGCCCACATATTCAATGTTGCTTTCAAATGCACAGCAGTATCTATAGTAGCTCACCTATGAAGGTGTGAGTTTTGTAAATCCTTTAATACCGAGTAGTGTCCAATTAGTCAGTAGTGGTGTCTGAGTATGCAGCCACTGTGTATTCCACCAAAACAGATCAATATCCAGCCTTCTGGATATGCTGTTTAATTAGTTTTAACTCTGTGTTTCATAGTTCTTTTTTGAATATTCCACTGATACCCAAAAAGAAAAACATTTTATGTTTCCCTTCTCTTTCCAATAAAGGGAAGAATAACTGTGCTGTTTGCAGGCCTGAACAGACAAAATAGCACCGCCAATAAAAACGAAAAGTTAATCAGCAGTGCCGTTCAAACCAACCACCAAGCTATTACAAGTCAAACAATACAAATGATATTTCTACATATCACATATTGTGTATGTAAGCACAAGACTGAAGAGCATTGACAGGGTGATGAAACCTGCACTGGACTAGACATGGAACCAAACCCCAAATTACCCCCCAACCGCTGCTGCAGAAGATTACAGAGGAAACACTGAGTCATTGTCTTGTGTTCCAGTGGAGTCTGGGTCAGGACCCAACACCCAATCATAGCAGGATATAAATAGGTCCCCACATTGTCCTGCAGGAACAGATGATGGCTTTTAACTGGAATATCACAATTTTGTATGTAAGCCTCAGTTTGCTCTGAGGATTACACTGTACTGCCATTTTGGTTTGAGGGTAAAAGCCCCTTCACTAGTGTGAGGGCAAACTGTTGTGACTGTTGATATCTGGCAGTATAAGCAAAGACATACTGTAGGCTTTAAACTGTACTCAGCTGTACTTATCAGTTCCTCCTACCTTGTGAAAACCACCAACACAATTTCAACTTTTAAGCCCCATACATTGTGTATGTGATGGATCCATGCTCCAGTAGACATATTGTGTGTGAGTGAAGATGGAAAGTGTGGGAGTAAACCAACACCTGGTAGCGTGGACAACAGACTACCTCAGCAACAGACCACGGTTTGTGAAGCTCCAGCACTGTGTGTCTGACGTGGTGCCCTGTAGCACAGGTGCCCCTCAGGGTACGGTGCCCTCCCCCTTCCTCTTCACCCTCTACACCTCGGACTTCACCTACAACACTGCCCACTGCCACATCCAGAAGTTCTCCAATGACACAGCCGTCTTTGGATGTGTTTCAGAGGAGGACGATCAGGAATACAGGACCATCATCAGGGACTTTGTCAGCTGGTGTGAACTAAACCAGCTCAACACCAGCAAGACAAAGGAGATGATAGTAAACTTCCAGAGAAAGGCATCCCAAGTCACACCGGTGAACATCCAGGGATCAGACATAGAGGTGGTGCAGAGCTACAGATTCCTCAACAATAAACTGGACTGGACTGACAACACCCATGCTCTCTACAAGAAGGGCCAGAGTCATCTCCACCTGCTGAGGAGGCTGAGGTCCTTCGGAGTATGCAGGGCTCTCCTCAGGACTTTTTATGACTCTGTGGTGGCCTCAGCCATCCTTTATGCTGTGGTCTGCTGGAGATGGGGCAACACGGACAGGGACAGATGCAGACTGAATAGACTTATTAGAAGAGCGAGCTCTGTCCTGGACTGTCCTCTGGACTCTATAGAGGAAGTGGGTGAGAGGAGGATGTTAACTAAGCTCATCCCCTGCATGACACTGTGGGGTCTCTGAGCAGCTCCTTCAGCAGCAGACTGTTACACCCACAGTGTAAAAAGGAGAGGTTCCGCAGGTCCTTCATCCCTGCTGCTGTGAGACTTTACAACATCTGCACCTGACGTGTTGTAGTCTCTTGTCAAATAAATAGTCCCATTTCTATTTTTTTTTGTTCTTGTTTGTCTTGTTTAAAAAAGGTCTTCTTATATCTGCACATTTTAATAGTAGTACTTTTGTAAACATGTCAAAAAAACACTCCCTCCTTGGTGTCTATTTTTTCTCTTCGCTGCTTGTAATACGTGAATTTCCCCGGTGTGGTATAAATAAAGTAATTTAATTGAATTGAATTGAATTCAAATGGCCTGTGTATGGCTGTTTACATCAGTATATCCCAGGGGTGTCAAACATACGGGCCGGCCCGCAAGAAGGGTTCGATCAGGCCCGCAGGATAATTTGAAAGTGAAAAAATGCATAAAAGACATGGGTTTAATTTTTTAAAATTAAATGCAATTCAAGAATTATCCGCTAGGGGCGCACTGTTTGCCATACCACACTGAAGTGAGATGGTTAAGCCGAGGCGCTGTGCTGAGGCGTTTCTTTGATCTACGAGAGGAAATCAGACAGTTCATGGAGAAAAATGGAAAACTGGCGTCGGAATTACAATCCCAGGAATGGCTACAGGACCTTGCATTTTTGGTTGATATTACTGAACACTTGAACAGTCTGAACAAAATGTTGCAAGGCCGCAAAGGGCGGCAAGTGGCGACCCTGCTCATTTCCCCTGTCTGAGAGATGTGCGTGTGACCACACCTGATGCGGACGTGAAACGGTACAAAGACAGGATTGCAGGATTACTGTGGGAGTTTGAGAAACGATTTCAGGTATTTGGTGAACTTGAGACAGAATTTTTAGTTTTTCGCTCACCTTTCACAGTTAAAGCTTCTGATCTGCCGGTCGACATCCAGCTAGAGATAATTGATTTGCAATGTGACGCAGATTTGAAGCGCAAATTTGCCTCCGTAGGTCTGGACACATTTTATCAGTATTTACTACCAGGGTACCCCAAATTAACAGCCCTGGCTGCTAAAATGTTGTGCATGTTTGAGACAACCTACCTTTTGTGAACAAATTTTCTCAATGAATATCAATAAAACAAAAATTTGTTCAAGGCTCACACACAAGCACTTAAATGACATTCTGAAAGTGACAGCTAGTCAAATCAAATCAAATTTTATTTATATAGCCCAAAATCACGAAATACATTTGTCTCAGAGGGCTTTACAATCTGTACAGGGAGTGACACCCTCTGTCCTTAGACCCTCGATTAGTGAGGAAAAACTTGCCCACCAAAAAACCTTTTAACAGGGAAAAAGGTGGAAGAAACCTCAGGAAGAGCCACAGAGGAGGGATCCCTCTCCCAGGACGGACAGACGTGCAATGATGTCACATGTACAGAACAAATCAACACACACATATTGTACACTCACAATGAATTATAGTGATAAATAATGACAATGATAAAATGAGAATAATGACAATGAATGATGAATTATTACAGTAACAGTGAAACTAGTGGTAAAGATACAGATGCACAGTAGCAAATCATTAACTAACTATAAACTGTAATGGGGATATGGTAACAATGATGACAGTGACAACACATGCAGAAGACGCCACGCAGGACCACAGCAGCAGACACAGTCCACAAGAACCTGCTGGACGAGAGAGCACAGAAACTCCGGGGAAGAAGTTTAATTAGTAACATGATAGATAGATGGATTAGATAGATGGATAGATAAGGAGAGAGAGAGAATGAGAGAGAGAGAGAACGAGAGAGTATGTGAGTCCCCCAGCAGTCTAGTTCTATGGCAGCATAACTAAGGGATGACCTGAGCCAGCCCTAACTATAAGCATTATCAAAAAGGAAAGTCTTAAGTCTACTCTTAAAGGTGTTGACCGTGTCTGCCTCCCGAACACAGAGTGGTAGTTTATTCCACAGAAGAGGAGCTTGATAGCTGAAAGCTCTGGCTCCCAATCTACTTTTAGTCACTATGGGAACCACAAGGAACCCACCATCCTGGGAGCGCAATGTTCTAGTGGGGTGGTAAGGTACTATGAGCTCTTTTAAATATGATGGTGTCTGACCATGAAGAGCTTTATATGTTAGTAGAAGAATTTTAAATTCTATTCTAGATTTAACGGGTAGCCAGTGCAAGGAAGCCAAAATGGGAGAGATGTGATCTCTGATTTTTAGATGAAGAAATTATTGTAGTTATTTGTTTAATGTCGACGGGAGAAAAGCAGTCTAAATATAGGTCAGGACATGACACCTGTTGATGAACTTGTACAGGCCAAAAGATGCCAAGTTTCAGGAACAAAAACAAGTCCAGACTAGACTAACGTCTTTAAAATGCTGCCTTGCATTTTATTTTTGCAGATACTGTTTGCATTAAAAGAATACAGCTCTGTAAAAATGAATACTGTGGTGATTTAAAAAAATGTGCAATGTAATGTTAGTCTTTCTTTATAAGTCTCATTTAATCGTAAAGTTCATTATTATAGTTTTCAACACCAGTTAGTTGTTAAAGTTTGTGCAATTTTGTGAAATGTTTTGTAAAAGTGTTGTTCAATAAATTTTAAGTTAAATTTCAAATTTCACAATGTTCTTGTGCTTCTTTAATCCAAAACAAAGGGAAGACATGATATATTGGTTATTTATAGCTAAGTATGCTATAATTTTAATGGTCCGGCCCACGATGTCTACCTAGGGGTCGTATGTGGCCCACGATGTGAAATGAGTTTGACACCCCTGGTATATCCTAATCATGTTTAACATCAGTGACACTGACTTCTCCGACAATATCAGATATGCAAATGTTATGGAAATATTAGTAAATGGCTAATTGTGTGTATTTAACATGTGACAGTAATGATGAGTTTAATGTTGTGTTTTATCTCCCTACAGGCTGGTGTTTGGCACCCTGTATCCTGCGTACTACTCCTACAAAGCTGTCAAGACCAAAAATGTCAAGGAATATGTAAGTTAATGAGCATTATTTTTGCATTTATGGATGACCTGCTTTAATTTTGTTGTTCATAGTCGCACAAACAGCATCTTACATTTAAGTAATACGCAGGATTTGAGCATTGGTTAAGCATTAGGCATGTTCCTAATAACTAATTACCCTGTCAATTGAACAGAAATTTAAATTTAGACTAGGTGACTAATCTAAAAACTGAGCACATGTTAATCAATAAGTGAAACACTGTCCGAAAAAAATATTGTGTGTATTTAAGAGCCATTTGAAACAATCACAATCTACTGAAATGTGTGTCAGTGTGTGCCGTGCATTTATTTGGTGTTGTTTATTGGCTTATCAAATCAAATAAAATCAAATCAAATCAAATCAAATTTTATTTATATAGCCCAAAGTCACAAAATACATTAGTCTCAGAGGGCTTTACAATCTGTACAGGGAGTGACACCCTCTGTCCTTAGACCCTCGATTAGTGAGGAAAAACTTGCCCACCAAAAAACCTTTTAACAGGGAAAAAGGTGGCTAATGTTAGCAGTACTAGCACCAGCAGCCTGCTCTCCTTGCAGATTAACGTCCACATGCTTGTACTGAATGTGGACGTTAACTCCAGCTTTGCTCCAGTCGAATGGTTACATGCCAGTTTATTCTGATGCAGCCTACACACAACCTTATTTTCATTTTCGAGCTCAAAATACTGCCAAATTGTGCTGGTTTTAGTAGATGTCATCTACTAAAACGTGGAACATGTCCCATGTTCCACCTTCCTGGTTTACACCTGGCTAGTGGCGGGTGCCTGCGTAACATCTTAGACGCAACAGTTAACTGGTGTTGTACATTCATAAAATATTAATAATTAATCAAAGCGTATTTAAACTTGTATTTCTGGTGCTGACTAGCAAGGGTAGCAACGTTTAATCAACCAGTCGACTAATCACACACATCCCTAGGTTGCGTTAACTAGTAGATATTCAAGTTACCACCTACTCAATTTCCACTGCATTAAATACATTTAAAATATATTAAAATATACATTTAAATATATTGGTGTAATGAACCACACTATATTCACCAAGTTTATCAGTATCACTAAACACTGGTGTCAACAAATCTATGAATCTTGAAATAATGTCTCCTGTGCTAATAAAGCAACAGCACAAACTGCACTGCAGTCTATCATTATATCACCTTACATTACTCTAATGAGCCAAAGTATGTAAATATAATTTAAAACACTACTGATAATAATTTAAGTACAATAAACCGGCCTAAAACATATTTTCCTAATTGTATAGCATTCCCCTGGAAAATATGGCAACCACCTTTTCCCTATCTATGCAAGCAGAAAGATAACTTTAAAATGACCTGCACTTATTTTTGGGGCCATACTTTGTACAAACGCTTTAATTTATATTTATTCTTTATTATTTTCTGTCGGGAGAAGCCACTCTCCCTTCAGCCATGTTCATCACGTGACCTCGTAATTGGCTGTTTGTAGTGTTGCTCATGTTATGAAGGTGTAACACTACAGATCTGATGTATATTTGACATTATACAGAGTTGTATTTAAATTGACAGGAATAGCATGTGTGCTTAGACAGGCCGTCATTGTCTTTGTGTATGTGATCTTGGATTTGGCCCTTGAGAAGTTGACTTCTGTAAGTTGATGTTGCACCTGCTACATTTAATGTCTGCACTGGGTGTGTTGGCAAGTCCAGCCTTGTGCATTTGGAATCTGTTCTGTGCTCCTAGTGTGTGTAGGCTTTAATCATATCCTAAAACTACAGTAAGCTCCAGTATGTGGAAGTGGAAGGTAGTTGCTTCTCCTCTTTCTCCTGTCTTTCTGTGTTGTTGATTACCCATAGAGTCAAACAGCACCTCCTCTTCCTGTAATACCTCAGGCACAGTTAGCTAGATTCACATTTCCATGCTCTTATACCATGTAAAAACTCTTTGTTGGACTACAAATTAAGCAGTCAGATTCCTGGCTTCATGTGAAGTATTTACACACCCCTCCTTCTGTCACACATACAGAACCTCTGGAAAGTATTGAACATCACAGATCAAAGATACATTTGGGAATCATCAAGCTGTTCTGTTCAGTGGATTCGAGAAGTAATTTACTGTTCAGTTACTTCAGCATTTTTCTCCATTTCCAAGCATGCCTCCACACACAAAGAGCCACAACATTGTTGCTTTTAATCAGATGTCCATGTGCTTTGCTCAAAACACAACATGACTTATGGCAACACTGCATTTTCTGATTGCAGGTTAACATTGAACTAAAGCCTTGCTCTTAGCTTTGTCACATTACCTTGTTTGGTCTGTAAATTATTTTTTTTTATTTGTCTCATATAAATTTTCCTTTTCATTTTAATCAAAGCCCAACCTATAGAATTCATATTTATTAGTAGTTTGAAGAGGCAAATATGAAGCTACCTGAGTATGACACAAGAGATGTTTATGTACAGATTCCAGTTAACTTTAATCAAGTGCAAATAAATTAGAGAGTGACAGGAAACATTCACTGAGTCTTATTCTAAGAATCTCACTTATTGTTGACAGATCTGCAAGTTATATTTTTGAACATATATTGAAGGCAGAGGATTTAACTTGCTGCCTTCGTTAATATTTGATGTTGCTAAACAACGTGTTCAGTGTTTTCTAGATAAATGCCTCTCTGAACTTTGTCTAACTCAGACCAGATATGAGCATATATTTTTAGATTGTAGAGAATCTGAATCAATCTCTCTTGAAGCTGAGCAGCTAGTAGATATTTTACTGCAAAGTTTGCATGTTTTTCATTTTAAAATGGAGAGCATTTGAAATACACATTTTGATGGAATATCTCAAAGGTTTTACTGTCTGATGACAGCAACATCCAGTTTAGGGAAATATTTGTCAGTAGATATTGATTGTGCCGTCCCAGAAGCTTTGGAAAAATAGAATGTGACATGCATCTTAACACTGATTTCCATTTAAGTCGGGGTGTTGGGTGATGAAACTAATGTCAGTGAGAGTGAAATCTCAGTCTGCTGAGTTACTAACACATTCACACACAGCAGCTTACAGACTGAGCCACAGTAAGCTGTGTTGCTGCTTTTAACTATATTTCACTCTGTTTCTGCTCTTTGTCTTTCTTATTCTCTGCTTCTGCTGCGGTCACTGATTCTCACTTCCCTCAGTTAAGAGATACATTTCTACAACATAATCTCACACTATAGTGTGTTAGTTATGTTACAGTTATGTGCTTCACTT
Source organism: Pampus argenteus (assembly GCA_036937835.1). NCBI lineage: Eukaryota > Metazoa > Chordata > Actinopteri > Scombriformes > Stromateidae > Pampus > Pampus argenteus. The sequence continues at coordinate 1,040,416 of CM072881.1, forward strand.
CATTTGTCTGGATAAGGATGATCATTTGATGTACAAATAATGTCATATGGTTCATTTAATATTTAGCTTTTTAGCAGCAACTAACAAACACTTTTTTCCACAAGCTCAAGATCTTCACTGGTTTAACACCAGCTTGATAGCCTGAGCTTCGTATTGATCAGCTTTAATGACGAGAGTAAATTTCACCTGTCTGACTGCACTATAGGAGGGAAACGGTTTCCATGTCATGTATAATATGAAACAAATTGATTGTTGTTTAGCCTTGCTGAAATGACAAAGTGTAGCTTTTGACAGTATTATAACCAAAACAAATTCATCAGATAGAATTTCCCACAAATTGATATTCCTACAAAATTCCCCCTTAAGCACATATGTTAAGCATTTAGACATGTAGACATGATAAAATTGAGTTCATTACTTAAAGATGGCAACTGAAACAAGCCTGTGGCTGCTTTTATGACTTCAGCTACAGAACACCCTGCCAGGGGTTACTCTAGTTCTAGTTGACTCTTAAAATTCATTCCAGAGGCCCAACCCTCTTTTTTATGTTTTTATTTTTGTGTGTGTGTGTGTGTGTGGGGGTATGCATACAGTACATCTGGAGGATTTCTGACAGACATCCTTCTCAGTGTCTTGTTGAAAACTCTTCAGATCAGTAAAAGTAAAACCAGCATTCAAGGATTTTTATTTGTCATTGCAACACATGTAAACATGGGATGCAACGAAATTGGTTTCCCTGGTCCTGGAGCAGCCCAATATCAAATATAGAATAAAATATAGAATAAAAATAAAATATATATATACACATCTGAAAATATCCTCCTTCGAGCCGGATCATTCGCCCTCGGCACAGAAATTCCATATTTCCATCATGGTTCAACATTATTTTTCACTGCCACTCTGTTCGAAATAACATTGCTGTCCACTGCGCCTCTCCACTGCTCACCCAGAAATGTTAAAGTGTTGAATGGGGGCAGGTAAAGCATTTGACCTCAAGGTTATACTGTTTGACTCCACTCTGTTTCAAACAAATGGGCTTTTACATTGATCTGCCTGACTTGAGCTTAGTTGTCTGAAAGCTGTGTTGTTCCTGCTAAAATCATAGAAGGCAGCTACTGTATGTTACTTGTTTATGTCTTCATTTAGACAACCACCACTTACTTCTCAAAGAGATTCTGGCTCCGACCCGTTAGTCGTCCTCGAGGTAGTAGTGGAAGTGACTGGGCATATTGGAGTCTTTAATGGGGCATTAATATAAATGATACACAAGCAGAATACACAGTTACTATTTACTGGCCAAGCGTTTAGGGTTAGATTAGCACATGGCTGTGATTGCCACTATGAAGATATTCTTTTTTCTTCTCTAGAGTTCTAGAGATCTTTTGGCCTTTCCGCTTTATTTGCTAGTGATAGTAGCGAGAGAGACAGGAAAGGACTGATTTGGACCCAGGCTGCTGCGGTAAGGACTCAGCCTTGGTGGGTGGTACGTGCTCCACCAGGCAAGTTAATAGAGAGGACTCAAGATTTTTGCGCATTTCACATTGCATTTTATACTATAGTAACATATTACTTATTAACTGCACATCTAAATGCTTTAAACTAAAAGCTAACTTGAAAGATATTTACTCACTGTAAATATTTCACAGTTAAGCTTGCTGGTCGGTTGTAGCCGGTAAAAAGCTGATGTCAGGTGTTTTTTTTTTATTTTTTATATATATATTTTTTTATTTTCTCCTTTTAATGGAAGGCAGTTATTCACAGACAGGGCCAGTAAATGTCTGCTATTGCCTCAGGAAGGCAAAATGGCTGCTGTATATTTCACCGAGGTCACATCTTAATGTCCTCCCTACTGATGAGATGAAGGAGGAAGGGAAGATAAAAATGCTGGTAGAGACAGACAGAGAGAAGGGTATGAAGTAGAAGATGAAAGGCAGAGGTAGAAGAAAGCAGTGGAGGCAGAAGTAGATTGAAACATAAATTAGACATCTCCATCTCACCAGCTCTGTGTTTCACTCTCTCCCCTTTACATTTATCATTCCCATGAGCCTCTGTGTGTGAGGGAGTTCACTATGAGGTCACCAATTAACCAGTCCAGCGGTAATGTGTGTGTGTGTGTGAGAGAGTGTGTGAGAGTGTGTGTTCTAATGCGAGTTGAACTGTGGGCATGTGTGTGTTTGTAATTCTGTGTGTTTGTGCGTGTGATATAGATGAATGTGTGTGTTTGTGTTCACTGTCCTTCTCTCTTGTTCTCTCTCTTTTAAACACACAGTCTTTACTCTCGCTCTCACTCGTCCACCTACACACACACATTTTAGCTAGTGTCAGTGTGTGTTCAGTCATGCGGTAGCGGCTGAGTCTAGCTAATACCTCAGCCTGCCATGTGACTGTCTGCCCGCCCGTCACTGTCTAGCGCTGGCTTTGATATGGAAATTAAGCCAGAAGAGATTGGAAAGCCCGTAAAGAGGGATGGAGGGAGAGAGCAGGGAGGACAGAGGAAGGCAAAAAGCAAGGAGAGAAAAACTCCTAAACCTCTGTTTGCCCTTCTCTACTACTGGCCTGAGAGGGAACGCGGTACAGGATAAAAGGAGATACAATATAAGCCTCAAATAAGACCTTACCAAGTATAAAGTGGCTTTACTCCAGTTATTAAGGTCCTGTTGATCATAATGACCATGTTGACTCAGAGCAGGGTCAGTAGAAAGCTTCACAGTTAAACCTCAGCTCCTTTCTATATGTTCCATCAGAAACATATTTTACTAGTTTAGCAGTTGATGCTAAATATTATCAAGTTGTGTCAAATGTCTGCAATTAGATTTTCTCACCACACTCTCACACACACATCAACATCCCATCTGATGTCAATATGTCATGTACTGCAGTTTGGGTCATTAAATTGTATCTCTGCTGACTTCATCAGACTTGTGATAGAAAGTGATGTGTGACAGAGAGATGGACATGCAACAAAAGCTGTTGCAAGTCATGGTCTCTGCCACCAGAGCATCCCGCATTTGCATTTTAGACAAGAAATCACATTGTTCAGTGTTGTTGTCTTTCTGTGCTTTTGTGTGTGTGTAGGTTCGATGGATGATGTACTGGATTGTGTTTGCCCTCTACACTGTGGTGGAGACCATTGCTGACCTCACAGTGGCATGGTGAGTTATCACACAAATGCAGACACACGTGGTGATATCTCAGTAAGCACATAAATGCATGCACACATACCATCCTCTCATTATACTTACCCACTAGACAGGGCTGGGAGAAATCAATATCACAATTAACATCCCCTTTACTTATGATTCATGAGACACACATGCAATATTCCCTACTCGCAAAGTTGAGTGCTTATTAACTCTTTGTAAACATAAAATCATGGATTATGACTCTTGAGTTGCAATTATTTCCTCATCTTGAGTAGTTGATGGAAAAGGATGTACTTCATACGTCTTGTGACTATCAAAATAACTCAAATTGTAAATTATATTTTTATGGATTGTGTTATCTGTGAGTTCTGTGGAGTTATTCTTTAACCGAAGGTCAGCACAGCAGCCTGGCCCAGGTGCACCCACATTTTTCTGACATGGCATCTCTATTCTTATGTGCAACCACCCCAGCTGCACTTCTCGAACACCGTCTTTCATGTAAAACTGCTGGAACATGACTGACTCTGCTCAGTTTTTACAGAACCCACATAGCACACTCTGACTGGTTGTGTGTTTATAAGCTTAGATTTGTGACTGTCTGATTCCATGGCCAGTTCAAACTGCCTTGATTTTTATTGAGGGATTTCAGGGTTTTCTAATGTAATTAGAATGGCCTCAGTAATGATATCTCTGTATGTATTTGTTCATGTCCAGGTTTCCTCTGTACTACGAGATGAAGACGGCCTTTTTGATCTGGCTGCTGTCTCCCTACACCAGAGGAGCAAGTCTCATTTACAGGAAGTGTCTGCACCCGCTGCTGTCCTCCAGAGAGAGAGTAAGATCACACATCCATCTATCCATCCATGTCTGTATACATGGCTTGTTTGTTGTTGTGTGTGTACCAGCTTTTTACATGACAAAACTGTCTACAAAAAAAGTGCTGTTGATTCTCTCCCTCTAGGAAATAGATGAGTATATTGTGCAGGCCAAGGAGAGAAGCTATGAGACCATGGTGAACTTTGGGAGGCATGGGCTGACCATCGCAGCCACCGCCGCTGTCACTGCAGCTACCAAGGCAAGTGTCAAATATATAATTTATCTTCATTATAACACTGTGGTATTACTTTATTACTTTAATCAAGATGTCTTTGTGTACTAACCATAATTTCACAACAGCATTGCTGTATTTGACTCTTGTGGCATTTTATCAAATTAAGACAAAATTACCCATAAACCCTGTTGCTTTCTTTTACTTCCCTCTCTCCCTAATGTCTTCAGCTTTACTGAGGATGATGATTATAGACATATTTTTTATTCTATGTAGCTATGTAGAAATTGCTTCAGTAAAGCAATCCATCAGGTTGTCATCTATTTCAGACAGAAATAGTGTTATTAGGTAAATGCAGGAGAGTCACATGTATCCTCTTGTGTCTCTCTCTCTAAAGTACCTTGTTGTCCCACAGCTACCACTCACTGCAGAGTCAGTATAAATGAAATGTGTGTGTAAACTGGTTTCATCAGCATTACGTGAATTCCTGAGTGTATCAGATAATCCCTTCTGACGTAATCCCAGGGAATCTACTACTAAATAGAGAGTCAGGTTATCGGATCCGCATTCACAGCAGAAACCAGTGAGCATGCATGTAATGATTTAGTGTGATACTAGGTTGTCATGAGCACTTGGACACTTGGAGGCTGTGAAAAGATAAAATGTTAGCATAGTTTCTCCACTACCTGCAGTTTATAGAAATCCAACATTAACCTCATCTGCTGCTTGCACTCCAGGGAAACAGGTTGTCCCTTCTGACACAGCCAAATGGAGCACAGCCATAGCGAGACCCGGTTGTTTAGTTAACTGTATACAGATTTGAATATTATCCAGATCTGTCTGCAAGCACACTGACTCATTCCAGCTGCTGGTGAGTAAACTGTTTAGTGACCATTCTGCTGGATTTCGTCTCTCCGCCTTATCACCAGTGATGAAAGGTAGAACAGTACACTTTTCTATGTATTACCAGCATATGTTTCACATTTTAGCAACATTGAAGTTTTAGTACATAGAAATGATAACTAATAGACCTGTCGATGTTGGTGATGTATATTGTGCAGGATTAGAGATGTGGTTCACTGAGCAGTTTCACACAAAACTAAATATAACTACTATTTTACACTTACTTTTTAAAGCAGGGAACTCTTTGTGGTAATATAAATTTACAGTGGGGCAAATAAGTATTTAGTCAACCACCAATTGTGCAAGTTCTCCTACTTGAAAAGATTAGAGAGGCCTGTAATTGTCAACATGGGTAAACCTCAACCATGAGAGACAGAATGTGAAAAAAAAACAGAAAGTCACATTGTTTGATTTTTAAAGAATTTATTTCCAAATTAGATTGGACAATAAGTATTTGGTCACCTACATACAAGCAAGATTTCTGGCCGTCAAGTCTAACTTCTTCTAACGAAGTCTAACGAGGCTCCACTCATTACCTGTATTAATGGCACCCGTTTTAACTCATTATCGGTATAAAAGACACCTGTCCACAACCTCAGTCAGTCACACTCCAAACTCCACTATGGCCAAGACCAAAGTTGTAGACCTGCACCAGGCTGGGAAGACTGAATCTGCAATAGGTAAAGAAAGAGGTAGGTAGATAGGTAATCAACTGTGGGAGCAATTATTAGAAAATGGAAGACATACAAGACCACTGATAATCTCCCTCGATCTGGGGCTCCATGCAAGATCTCACCCCGTGGCGTCAAAATGATAACAAGAACGGTGAGCAAAAATCCCAGAATCACACGGGGGGACCTAGTGAATGACCTACAGAGAGCTGGGACCACAGTAACAAAGGCTACTATCAGTAACACAATGTGCCGCCAGGGACTCAAATCCTGCACTGCCAGTGTCCCCCTGCTGAAGCCAGTACACGTCCAGGCCCGTCTGCGGTTCGCTAGAGAGCATTTGGATGATCCAGAAGAGGACTGGGAGAATGTTTTATGGTCAGATGAAACCAAAATAGAACTTTTTGGTAGAAACACAGGTTCTCGTGTTTGGAGGAGAAAGAATACTGAATTGCATCCGAAGAACACCACACCCACTGTGAAGCATGGGGGTGGAAACATCATGCTGTTTTTCTGCAAAGGGACCAGGACGACTGATCTGTGTAAAGGAAAAAATGAATGGGGCCATGTATCGAAAGTGAAAATCTCCTTCCATCAGCAAGGGCATTGAAGATGAGACGTGGCTGGGTCTTTCAGCATGACAATGATCCCAAACACACAGCCAGGGCAACAAAGGAGTGGCTTCGTAAGAAGCATTTCAAGGTCCTGGAGTGGCCTAGCCAGTCTCCAGATCTCAACCTCATAGAAAATCTGTGGAGGGGGTTGAAAGTCTATGTTGCCCAACGCCAGCCCCAAAACACCACTGCTCTAGAGGAGATCTGCATGGAGGAATGGGCCAAAATACCAGCAACAGTGTGTGAAAAGCTTGTGAAGAGTTACAGAAAACGTTTGGCCTCCGTTATTGCCAACAAAGGGTACATAACAAAGTATTGAGATGAACTTTTGGTATTGACCAAATACTTATTTTCCACCATGATTTGGCCATGCTATACAAATGATCAGGTAGTTATGTGCCACAGTATCCCAGTTCCTAGTGAAGTATGTCAGTTAGCACATTCAAGTTTCTCAGAAAACTGTTTTCCTTTTCTACAATACAACCATAAAAAGCATTAATGATTTAACACTTGTATACTTTTAGGGTGTTTTGGTAAAAACAATACGTTTTTAAGCATGACATTTCCTATATTGGCTCAGGATATATGAAAATGGAAATATTTCATATTAAAATACTCCTCCAAGTGTATGGATATGATATGAATATGTCATTCAAGATACTACTACTAATAATAATACTAACCTAATAATGATAATAATAATTAATAATAATAATAATATTAATAATAAACACTTTTCTACCTTAGTGGGACTTCTGGCACTGGGAGGAGGCAGCTAGCTTCTCGTAATCCGGACAGTAGGAGTTGAGTGCCAGCCTTAAGCAGGCCGCGAGGTGGTCATCAGTCAGTGTGGTTCTGTACTTGGACTAGATTATTTTCATGTGTGAAAAGGCAGACTCACACAAATATGTTGATCCAAAAAGGGAAGTCATATTCAGTGCGCATCGTCTGAGGTTTGGATACTTCTCTTCCAGCAGCAGGTTCCAGAAATCGCCAGTTATCCCAGGTGTTGCTCTGCATTTGATCTCAATGTCATTTTGCAGTGTGAGAATTTCATTCTGGACAGCACTGGAGTCCAGGCTGAAGAGTGTGGCTACTTTGGGCGCAATGCAATCCACATGCAACATTTTCACCAAAATGGAAAGCACAGAAACTGAGCAACAGGCTCGATGGACGCAAAGTCAGTAAACCGGCGCTCAAACTCCAAAAGAATGTTTTGGATCTGTTGCTCATAACGAGCAAGTTCCACACTATCTTTGCCCTCACGGCGGAGCTCAGCCTCCAAGTGCGGAAAGTTCCTGACGTCACACTGTTGCAACCTGCGTAACAGCAGGCGCAACTTCGTTTTAAAGGTGTTTACCGAACTGATCATGTTGGTGATGTGCTTTCCTTTCCCCTGCAGCTTGAGATTCAAGTCATTGATCTTATTGGTGACATCTGTGAGAAAAGCCAAATCAGCGAGCCACTGACCGTCCTCCAGCTGCTGAGTATAAGCAGCAGCAGCATGGGTAGTTGTGTGCTTCAGGAACTCTTTAATTTCGGGCAAAAGTTCCAAAAATCTTTAGAGAAATTTGCCTCGGCTCAACCACCTGACGTCGGTGTGCAGCAGCAGATCGGTGTGGTCTGCACCTGCCTCCTTGACCTGGGCACGGAATAAGCGCCTCTGTAAACTCTTGGCCCGAAAAGAGCACGTGATTTTTATAGCTATGTCCATGACGTCCTTCATGTTCAAAATCTTCCCGCACAGACCTTGTTGGTGAATGATACAGTGATAGTTATAAAAATCAGGGAAAGATTCCGACTGCTTGCACAAAGCAACGAACCCAGCAGTATGCCCAACCATAGATGAAGCCCCATCAGTTGTGATTGACGTAAGTTTCAAGAGGGGTAAATGCGACTTACTGACAAACTCCATAAACGTGTCAAAAACATCTTGTGTGCCTTTTCAAAGGCAAAATTGTCAGAAGCTCTTCTTTTGCCGTCATGTCATGAAAAACCATCCGAATGAAAACGCATAACTGCGCCACATCCACAGCATCAGTTTATTCGTCAAATTGCAGCGAAAAACAAAGACGGCTCTCAACGTCGTTTCTAAGCTGTCTTGTTCTTGAAGTCAGCAAAAAGTGCATCTGCGGCCTCTACAAAGGCTTCTTTGAAAACTTTGCCGTCTTTAAAACATTTCTTGTGCTTTGCCAGAACACGACTCACACGGTAAGACGCTATCGTGGCAGTTTTACTCTTATTCCCAGGTCGCGTAAACACTGCCTGCTTTGCGGCTAGCTGTCTCCTCAGGCTGTTTACCTTTTCAGTCCGTATAGCTGAGTTCGCCGGGAAGTCTTTAGCATAGCTCTTGTGAACTGTCATGAAATGTCGCTCCAGATTTCCCTTCTTTGGAATGGCCACGGTAGCATTACAGATCAAACATACTGGCTTTGAATTCGAAAAACAAAAAAAAATCTTCTTCCCACTCAGGATGAAAGTGATAATTTTAGATTTTTTGGTTTCCGCCATTATCTTCTCAGCTTCTTCGCGCTTTAGAGTCCCTAGTTACAACCTAGCAACTATGGCAAACCATACCCAACATGCAACAGAATAGGATTCAGAATTATCTATATATTTAAGACTTACTTATATATTTCTTAATGTTATTAATATGAAACGATGGTTTTATTAGTGTGCTGTGTGTGTGAACAAGTTTTTTTTTTTTTTTTCTCTCTCCGCGATCGACTGAAACTCCGCCTGCGATCGACTGGTTGGGCACCCCTGGTGTAGCTGGTATTAATTGGCGTGTGTGTAATTCAGGGACCCCCCCCAGGTGGGCTCCTGTAGACCTTTGAGGTGTCATGGGGAATCTTCAAACAGTAAAAGAGTAAAACGTAGCATTATATATGGTGTACATACAGTAGGGAGACGGGGTCATGAGGTGTATTGATACTGTCACAGCACCTGCAAACAAGCCTATATAAACAAGCAAATCAAACCCATCAATTCCAAGGCAACCAATATTGTTGGAATGGTTATAATGAAAGCTACCATTCAAAATCCTTCACTTTGAATGTAATTCATATAAACAATTATGGCTGTCTTGTTTTAGATAGCATGAGATCATAATATAGTGTGAAAATATCAGATGTAACAAAACATTATTTAGCCATTTATTAATGATAATGTACTTATGGAAGCAAAATACATTCGTGGTTCTAAATTTGGTCAGGGATTAATTATAAGGGGTTGCTTGAGCCCGCTTCATACTGTGAAGGCTCAGAAGAACAGTATGTAGTGGTTACAGTGTAAATGTGGAGTCAAAGTGGATACAGACGGATCAATATCAAACTGTGACTCGAAACTTTGACATTTTTGGCTGCACCTCTAACGTGTGTGTGTGTGTCTGTGTGTGTGTGTGTGTGTGTGTGTGTGTGTGTGTGTGTGTGTACTGACACTAGTCTGGGTAAAGTCTTGTAAAGCCCTCCTGTCTCTGCTTACATTAAACAAGCTATTAATCACTGCTTCAAACCTCTCTGTCTCTCACATTCCAGTCCTGTGCTTTCTCTTTCTTCCTCGCCCTCACTCTCTTTTTATTCTCTCTTCTTTTTTTCTCTTTTCTCTCTATTCGTCTATTCCCTGCACGGAAATCCCCTTCTTCTCTCTTAGTTCCCATTTTCCTTATATCTTCATTGCCTCTCCTAGTTTGTACTATTTCTCCATCCTCTCCTCTCCCACCATGTTTTATCACCTTATTTCGAATGCTTTTAAATCTTTTCATGTTGTTTAGTTGGGATTCGATTAACCCTGGCCAGTACAATGAAACCAGCTGCATTGTACATAAAATCTACCTGTCTGAACCTGCCAGACTAACTGCACCAAAGCAGCTCAGAGAGCACTTTTCACTGTTCACTTTGGTTTCTGCAGAGACTGGCCATGTTTTTGTTTCCAAATGCTTCTTAGCATTTAGACCCATGCACATCAATACACTTGCATATTGATGTGAATAAAGCCTGCAGCTGATTTGAATCTGTAAAGTGTCTACAGGTTTGAAGGAGTAGACTAGTCTTTGCTGCTTGTTCTGTTTTGCAGCTTTTTTCAGTTGTTCTGCTCCCTGGGCTGTGGACTATAACCCAACTCTGCTCACACCCACATCAATCAATCAATCAATCAATCAATCAATCAAATTTTATTTATATAGCCCAAAATCACAAAATACATGTGTCTCAGAGCGCTTTACAATCTGTACAGGGAGTGACACCCTCTGTCCTTAGACCCTCGATTAGTGAGGAAAAACTTGCCCACCAAAAAACCTTTTAACAGGGAAAAAGGTGTTTGAAACCTCAGGAAGAGCCACATCTGACATGGATGTTGTAACACAGGAACATGTTGCTCTCCTCATGATGATGAGTATAGTAGTGCTATAGGTAAATACGATGTCAGTAACTGGGTTGCTTTTGGCTTTCTGACTGTCCTGTAAATGAGAAACTTGGTTTGTGCAATCTGAGCTTGGAGATGTGTGGTTTCCCTCGATAGATTCCTTCTGGAGAATGCTGGTTTGTTGGTCATTAGCTCCAGTTAGCTTTGCACATCTAAATAGGTCTGTTTAACTCAGCCATGGTTCAAAGATAATATCAGTGGTAGGGAGGTGATCTGGTAATTGACCTGCTGAATTTCTATGCAGATTTGACAGAACTAGATTGCTACAGTGCATGTGAACACATCCTCAGGTTACCACTGTAACTGATTTCTCTGAGTAGCCTGATCTTTTTGTGTGCATGTAAACCTCCTGAATCAGTTGGGCTTTACTGTGGCAAAAACTAGTAGGGGCTCACAGTGGCTACTACTACTCTACTCTTTACAAACAGCTTTAAAGTGACTCTGGCCTTTTCAATCTAGTCTCTCCATGTCTCAACCATACATTCAGCCATACATAGATGCATATATATATATATATATATACACAGACACTATTTCTGAATCTTCTTTCTTTTAATACATCCATGTTGGCTCACAGACACACATTATTTACCACCTTCATGTTAGAAGGGACAGTTGATATGTGTGAAACAGAGTCAAAAAGTATTCACACCCACACCAGGAACACCACACCCACGAGACTTTGGGCGTCTCTGTGTTGATGGAATATTTCACTTGTTCCTTGTTCCATACTTGTGACTGATTATTGTGGCATGTAAACATTCCACTGTTCACCCTTTTGGCTTTTGTTATGTTGTGATGTTTTGCAGAGTCATACAACATTATTGATAAATCGATAACATCATTTTCTAGCCCAGTACTGGATGTAAAAGTGTATTGTTTCAGGTATATTATATATATTTATAGAAAGTTTGATGGACTTTTCTAAATTGAAGTTAATGTTGCCACTTCCCTAGTGTTGTGTGCCAACTATTTTTCTCCTTGGAAAGTAGTAGTACACTGAACACGGTACAGCCAGGCCTTTGGGGAAATATTTGCAGCTGTATCAATTGGTCAATTGGCAACAATTTTGATAATCAATTAATCGTTAATTTTTTAAGACAAAAACAAATCTCTGATTTCAGCTTCTTAAATGTGAATATTTCCTGGTATCATTTGTCCTTTATGAACGCTTTGGGTTGTACACTGTTGGTTGGGACAAAACACAAACTTTTCAAATAGCAAATCTATTAATCAAGAAAATAATTATCAGATTAATTGATAATGAAAATAACAGCCCTAGTTGCAGCCCAAGCCAAGTGTCTACAGTTAGTTCAGACTGTCTTTGTGTGCAATTGATTCACAATGCATGAAGATGTTAACTCTAACACCATCGCTTTCTATTGAACGCCTGTGGGAACATGGATCACTGTTGTTGCACTTGCTCTGCAGTGTGTAACCACAGTGTGTGCTGATTTTAGCATTTGGTCAATGTTATGTTATGTGGCTCCGCCCTTACTTGCTTCCTAGCTAACCCTCTTGTGACTCTGTCTTTCTCTTTGTCTCTCTGTACTGACGCTCCTCTTTCTGTAGGGTTTCTGAGCTTCAGCAGGCTGCTCTGGCAGGTAAAACCAGTCAGTGTAAGCAGCATGGACAGAGAGTTCCCCTGTTATTTCATACCAGCATTATTCTCCCATGTCTCCATACTCCCCATCCTTTCCTTTTCAAAACATTTCTATTGTTTTATAAGACCAGGTTGGTGAAAAAATCTTACTGTAGTAATTATGTATAAATATGGTAGTTGCAAATACACAATACACTAATTTAACTATTTACAACCTAATTTTCCTTCATTTATATCCCTTAATGTTTGTGAGATTTTTTCATTTCATAATAACATTTAACATTGTTTTCACTTCATCCAAATAGTCTCATTTTCTTCTGTTTCTGTTGCTGTTGCTCATGTTATTAACTGTTTAGTGCTGTTGTCTCCATCATTGTAGAATTGGACAGGTACTGATCAATATAGCTTGCCTTTACAGCAGTTTAAACCCAGATTGTGTGTTTTATGAGTGTACATTTAAAGTCTGTTCAGCTAAAACCAGAGTAAACTAAGACACTGTACATCCAAATATAGAACCATTTCTAATTGCATTTCCAGAAAATTAGCAAGAAATCACATCTCCATCTACTACTTTAGTAAATAGTTGGCTGATCAAGACAAACCAGTTGGTGCCATTAAACCATTGTAGAAGAGGACTAGTCAAAGCTCAAACCATGTGGAAAATGTGATCATTACACCAACTATTCCACCTCAGCCTAGTGCAAAAGCTTTGTTACAATATTTGAACTTTTTAAATATCGAGCAAAGATAATAACAGCACAAGACATATTGAGACTTCAGTTATCTTGCTGGTTAGTGTTCACATTTAGCTAAAGCTACTTCAGGATGGGCCCTTAAATCAAGCAAAACACACCTGGGATGTGCTTTAGCAGTGGAGTACGAGTAAGTCGCAGCTAATGAAATGGTATATAACCACATCCTGACAAGCATGCATTTGCCTTTTCTATAAACAATAAGCACACATATTTACTCCAAACACCGACTGGACATGTAGAGTGGTTTGAACAGCTTCTTGACTCTCACACACTTCATCAGTGTGTTGTTGTTGTGTCCTGTTGGTCCCTGAGATATCTGAGGTGCTGTTTGCTGGTGATGCAATATTGATGTGTGTGTGTGTGTGTGTGTGTCTGTGTCACAGGGTCAGGGTGCCATCACAGACAGGCTGCGTAGCCTGAGTATGTATGACCTCACACAGATCAGCCAGCAGGACAACAGAAGAGGAAACCAGCCCTACCAGTACAGCTCCCATTCAGCCAACCCAGCCGCCAGGAGGTCCCAGAGTGCTGACGCTGCTGATGAAGCAGGTACACACACACACACACACACACACACTGGATTTTGTTTGTCTTTTGTCACTCAATGAGCCATCTCCATGACTAATTCCATCTGATGGGAAAACAATGTAATGTGGTTGAAATCTCCAGAAAATGCTAGTAGGGGGAACTTGAGTTGAGATTTTGTCAAACTTTTCAAATGTTTTCCATATAAGATAATACATGAAAAGATAAGTAAAATATTGAAACACACCAAAATCTAAATATTAAAAGCAATAAACCAAAAGTTACAAACTAATTAAATGAGGGCCTGGTCTTATTCTTCTTAGGAATGACCAGCTTGTGGCTAATATATAACTATATAACTAGGTGTAAGTATTGAATAGTCATGATCAAAGTGTTTATGAACAGCTGGTAAAATAAACAGTGTGTTATTTTTTACAATTGCATTTATAGTAACAAGTTTGATGTGATGATGGAGGCTTCAGTTACCTTGAATTTTACTCTTAAAAAGCTGTAGGAACCTGGAGCTGCACTAGTGACGCCGTCAACTAGTGATTATTTCTGTGCTCACAGTCATCTGTATCTTTTTATTATTTTCCTCAAATGCAACTGAGCTGTATTCTGTCTTTGAGGCAACAAACCTAGAAGAGAATCACAGCACGTTCTTCCTTTGCAAATACTTTTCTCATTTAATAATGAGGAGCAGTGGATGAGTGTGCTGCTCAGACAGTCCGTTCTTTTCTTGTCTGGTATCGACTGTAAGCTGTGAGCTAGTGCTTCTTCAGTATAAGCAGCCTGGAGACACTCAACAGGGTTCCAGTACTGACTTCAAAAGTACGCTTCTGGAATCTTTTCTTGTCGTTTTGCATTAACAGCTGATTATCATCCAACCATCTTGTGTTGGAATTTGAAACCTGGTGTAGCTGGCCTTTGTCTCATCCCTCCCTGTTTCTTCTGGGAGTGGAAAGGTGGTGGGTCGCTTCCAGCTCTGGAGAGTGGGAGGTTTTCTCTTATAGACTCCAGATGTGACCAAACAACAGCAGAGAGAACTAGAGCTAGAACATACAGAAAACACACCGCTGTTTGGATGTGAACAGGACTTTAATAGACTCTAATACAGCCAGGTGACATTTTTCATACTGTATATGTGTAAAAATGTAAATTTAATCAAGTCATTTTAAAAATGGACCATGTTGTGAACATTATAACATAATGACATTAAAGTTAATTGGGAAACAAAGAGCATGTAGTTAAATGAAGCTGATCAACACTTCAAAATAAAACCATGTTCATCTTCAGGATGGAACAGAACAAACATGGAAGCTCTTGTGTGATGAATCAGTGTATTCTCTCATAAGGTACTGACCTGGAGTCCAGCACTTTCTACTTAACAGTTAAATAGTTAAAAATGATTTAAAAGTTCCTGTTCCAGCGTCTGCTCTGGTAGATTTAGAATTCTGATAAATGTGTGAAACATTCTGTATCACCAGCTGGTGTCTGCTGCCCTCTGCTGGTCAGCTTCCACACACACACACACACACACACGCATCAAATCAAATTTTATTTATATAGCCCAAAATCACAAAATACATGTGTCTCAGAGGGCTTTACAATCTGTACAGGGAGTGACACCCTCTGTCCT
Organism: Pampus argenteus; assembly: GCA_036937835.1. Lineage (NCBI taxonomy): Eukaryota > Metazoa > Chordata > Actinopteri > Scombriformes > Stromateidae > Pampus > Pampus argenteus. The sequence goes on from CM072881.1 coordinate 1,055,739, forward strand.
TAGACCCTCGATTCGAGTGAGGAAAAACTTTTTAACAGGGAAAAAGGTGGAAGAAACCTCAGGAAGAGCCACAGAGGAGGGATCCCTCTCCCAGGACGGACAGACGTGCAATGATGTCACAAGGACAGAACAAATCAACACACACATATTGTACACTCACAATGAATAAGTGATAAATAATGACAATGATAAAATGAGATTAATGACAATGAATGATGAACTATACACACACACACACACACACACACACACACACACACACACACACACGCACGCATGCACACGCACACCCAAAATCCAAAAAAACCCCAAAACCCAAAACATTTTTTGACCCAAAATCAACACAAGCCTGTCATCAGAATCTTAATACATGTTCTCATGTACATCTGTTAGCCATCTTCTCATTTCTTACTAAATGTGCCGTTTAGCTTGGGACCACTGCCCCAGTCACGGACGAGAGAGATGCTTGACTGACCTGTAGGAGTTAATTATATATAATAACGTTCACATCAAGTTATTTTTAATCAAAAATGAAAAATAAACTGAATATCTTGTGGTTTTAGAGTGTTGTTCTTCCACAAAATAAGCAATTTGAATGTGCCAACTTATTTACTGGACCAAATGATGAAAATAATGGGCAGTGTGGTGAGAGGTGTATGTATCTCCCAATAGGTCAGTACTATCAATATCTACAAGGAGAAAGCTAGCATAGTAGGAATTACGAGGATTTGTGTTGGCTTCTCTTAACCTTGTAACCATGGGCATCCTGTTGTAAGTTCTATTTCATTTGCTGTTTTTAGTTTTCAAAGCTTGTAACTATTCCATCTTGATTTTGTATTTACATAAGTATATAAGAAAACGGTGATCCTATAGTTCAAAAACATGATGGAGAAAAACTGAGATCAGATTCCTCACCCACAAATTTGTTAAAAAACAGCTGTCAGACCTAACTCAACAAAAATTGTGTTCCCCAGTTTAATGTGATCATATTTGGCTTCATGAAACACTCAGATGTGAAAAAGACGTTAATGATGCAACCAAACAAGATATAAACTGTATATTGCCATTGAGTGTGTGTTCCACATTCCTGATGTGTGTGTGTGTGTTTTTCAGAGTACTTTTATGACCAGGAGGAGGAGACAGATGAAGACACTGGTCCAACCTTCTCTGAAGACGAGGCTGTTAGTCAGAAAGGACTGAGACGATCACAGAGTGTGAAGATCACACGATCCAGAGTCCGCAAAGACGTAAGTGTCTTCTACTCACAGGACAACAAGCATTTGTGTTTATATCAGTCTATAAAAAGGAAGGCATCAGAAATGAAAAATGAATCAAGAAAGAAAAGTTGGGAGAACAGTGCTTAAGAATTTGCACATACAGTAGTGTTGTGTATTTATTTTAGAAATGTGAGTACAGGACGTACCGTACAAACATGTTCCTGTTCATTATTAATATTATTTTGTCACCAGGCTCGCTATGGATCCTTGAAGATTAAAGGCAAGAAGAGACCAGCACTGAGCTCTGTTAACTATGGAATGTGAAAAGACTCTGCTGACACACACACACACACACACACACACTGCAGAGCATCCTGCTGATTGGTGGAGGGTATAGTCAGCCTTATATTCCAGCTCTTCTCATTCTCTTCTTTAATCTTTTTCATAATGAGCTTTCTGCTGACAGATTTCTGACCTGATGCATTGAGTCCTGAGATTTACTCTCAGAGAACTTTGATGTTTGTGGCTTGATGACATATTATGTTGCATGGATTTGTGAGTTATATTAGTTGTTTGTATTAGAATTGTATTTTTAGGTGTGATGTTATAGTCTTTTAGATTTTAGATGCATCTCTTAGTTAATTTTTTGTGATATCACTTTCTAATAAGGCATCCTCTATGAAGGGTTTATAAGATGTAACTAACTATCTTTATTAATAAATCAGTCAGTCATTTGAACTACTTTTAACTGCTAGGTTGTGAGAAATCCTTTTGGCTGGTGCTTCTTCTTCCCAACCAATTAGGTAGTTGAACATCAACTATTTCTATTTTATATATAATATATAATAAATAAAAAATACATGATACAGCAGACAAACATAACACGGGCACACATGGATGGATTGATTGGCAGAGGGGAGGGCTAAGAGAAGGCAGTAGAGGAGAGATTCCGAAGTTCCAGTTGTTTTTCTTTCTCCTATGTGATGTTAAACTGTTAATTTTGGGATTTTAGACTGTTTATGGAACCAAATAAGCTCACTAATAGTTGTCATGGCGAACATTATCATTGATTTGGAGTTTCTGGTATTCCAACATTCACTCTCCCATTAGCTTGCATTACACATACATGTAGCATACATGTAGCAGGTAGCTGTTAAGTGATGAACCCACTGTTCACTACCTGCTCAACACACAGTTAGCTGGTGATACAAGCAGAATATTAAATTCATCATGTGTCCTTATCATATTCAATTACCTATTCAATTAATATGTCAGTGTCACACCCAAAAAAAGTGAAAAGACTCACTCACTCTACCACTATCATTTGTATGTGTAGGTATAACAACCTGGCAACACAGCAGTTATTTTAATGAATGGCTTATAACACTGACGTAGATGCATTAGTAAAGGATTCATTAGTGTCAGCTTATAAACCCTTCATAACTGGTAACCTTTCAGGTATTTCATCAAACTGGTCTGTTTTGGTCCACTATACTAATGGAGACTCTTCTGACCCTGAGGGACACCGTACGGCTCAGACACTTGCAACATTCCCTGTCACAGTGGTGACGTTCAAAGAAACAGGGTGTCGTTATAAGAGCCAAGAGTTCATGAACATTTTAAACACACTAGAATCACTGTAGAGAACACCAGCAGATGAACACTGTCTCTGATCCCTGTCAGAGGAGAGATGGTTACACCAGAGAAGAGAAACCAAATAAATGAAAACAAAATGGTGTGCGTGTGAGTGAGTGAGTGAGAAGGCCCAAAGCTCCGTTTTCCTGCTTAATCATGTGTTTTATATGACTGTGTGTCCTGATCACTCCTGGTTGTAAATTTCTACCTGTATCAGTGATGATTGGCTTTTTGAATGCTACGTTTCAGTGTGTTACCTTTGGTTATAAATGAGTCTTTTTTTATTGTAACCACCTGTTTTTGCACATACACCTCTTCTGAAACCTTTTTATCAATGCTGTTGTCGTTGCTTGTCATCTCATTTTCTAATGTACTCTGCTGTTAGGAAGCAGCACAAGAGAAACATGTCGTGACATGTGAAATGTGTTTGCTGAAGAAATTTCCTTCTACATTTGCTGTGTTGAAAAAAGAGATTATGAAGCTTCAATGAGCAAAATGACTTGTACTGACCTATTCCAATTCCAAGAAAATGAATTGATAGAAGAGACTGGTGACAGTTTAAGGTCAACCTGACTCTCTCATAGAGTCATGGGGAGATCACCAAATTTGAATCATGCTACGGCAATTACCAGATCTCAGCCTAATTGTGATTCAGGAGTGATTCTTTTTATTGTAATGTACATTTTTGACATCTCTGTGTCAGTGAGGATCTATGCAAATATTTGGCTGCATGCACCAGCTGCACATGTGAACACTTCAGCCTGATAGAGCGGCCTATCTGGCACTACAGCTCTCCAGCACAGATACAGTATTAATGCGCTCGTGGCTGAGTTCCAAACAGGTGCTGAGATGTAATAACAAGCCAAACCTCCTCATGTCATGGTGTCCATTTAACACGTCTAACTGACTAATGATACCAAAGCTTCATGTACTCACCCAGAACTGCATGACTGTGTGGGGGAAATGTCTGGTGTGTGTGGATTACTGAATTGTAGATGCAATAAAATAAAGCTGCCTGATAACAGTCAGGACTGCAAATGTCTGTGGTGTATTCCATCTTCATTCTCTGTGTCTTCAAGTAGTGAAGATCTCAGCAGTTGATTGTGGCTTATGAAATAATCACTTTTGCACTGATGAATGTATTTAAGTCACAGAAATAAGCTGCTGTCTCTGTTAAAAAAAATAATATACATTTTTCAAAACCCTGTCATGTCTATAAACCGAACCATGCAATGTTTTTAATAATATATAATCCTCAAACTGCTACTACAAAACATAAAGCTCTTAACTTCCACAGGTGAATCAAATTCAAATCAAATCAAATTTTATTTATATAGCCCAAAATCACAAAATACATTTGTCTCAGAGGGCTTTACAATCTGTACAGGGAGTGACACCCTCTGTCCTTAGACCCTCGATTAGTGAGGAAAAACCTTTTAACAGGGAAAAAGGTGGAAGAAACCTCAGGAAGAGCCACAGAGGAGGGATCCCTCTCCCAGGACGGACAGACGTGCAATGATGTCACATGTACACAACAATCAACACACATGTGTTATACAATATACTGTGATAGAGAGAAAGATATTTAATCTTATGATTTAATATTGAACACTTTGGCTCAGATTATTGGAGTCTGTTTTATGAATTACAGTTTCAGTGTTTTTCAGTGAAAATGGAGGAAACAGCAGAGCTTGAAAAGTCTCTGTGTGTGTTGTTTTTGTAATTATACATTTATGCTGGCAGGTACTTAATGATTCAGTAAATCTGTTTTTAAAAATCTATTCAAGTCTGGAACACAAACCCAGTTTGTTCAAATACAGTTTCAGAATTCAATATACAAATTAAATCAAATTGCCATATTCAAATTCAGTATGTGCCACCGCAGATACAATGTCCAGATAGATACTGTCTTTCCTTTTAAATCTGAAAAGACTCATGAAGCAAGATACAGTGGAAAGTCAGGAGGTAGGAGATGAGAAAGTAGGAATCCAATAAGAAACGGTCAAAAGTAGCTGGATTTAACACAGAAGCAGGCTCTGTTTCACTCTGCTGCTGTGATTCTCCAGACCCTGGATGTCAGCTGTGAATATGATCCACTAAACAGCGACTGCTAATGTAATATAATAAAATAATGTGGACAGGAACATCACCTCCAGGTCCATCCAGTCTGATACTCTGAAGATGTTTAGGGTCATGTTTCAGATTTTTTCACCCACAATTCTAAGATGAACCTCACAGATTGTAGAAATATTGTTAACATTTTGAGAACAGCTGGATGGGCCAGTTGGACCAGTTACTGAAAAGTGTTCTGGTGAATGTAGGAAATCATGTGAAGCAGATTCTTCCACGACTAAAACTGCAGAGAAGATGAGATTTAAAGGACAGGTTCACATTTTTACAATGTGTCTTAAAACAACATTCAGGAGTCTAAATGAACAGTGAAACTGAACATATTGACCATTAGAAGATCCCTTCATAATGCACTTCTGTGCAAAAATGTATTTAAACATTTATCTGAAGTTAATATGAAGCTTCAAATCCAGTAGATATGTTTGAACGTTTCAGTGTTTTTAGAGCCAAAGTCCCTCTTTTTGTTCCTATACTTCCACCACAGCTCAACAGGGAAACACAAAGAGGGAATTTGATGCTAAACAGACTGTAAATGTGTCAGATATCCACTTGATATGACTAACTCACACTGATGAAGCCTCAGAGAAGCTTCACATCTACTTTAAATGACTGTGTGGACACACTGTGGATTTTAACCTCCATCACTGACACTGAAAGCACATTTGAAGCAGATCTTTGAACAGCCAGTATGAACAGGAGCAATGATTACAGTCACTGTTCATATGGACACATGACTGTTGTTTCAAGACAACAGGTCTGAGGGGGTGGTACTCATAGAAAACGGAGGATTGCCTTCTTCTTGCCTCCTTCAGGCTGAGTGAGAGTAGATTGGTGCATTCTTGTGAATTCTGTGCAGTGAACAACCGGCTCTCACCTTTGGAGCTTTGTGCAGTGACTGAAAGAATGAGGTCGCTCATACAAGCAAACAACACACTGCATTGCACTGTAGATCAAGCATATACATTTAATGTGTATTTTCATTCAAATTAACAAAATACGATACAAAAAACAAAACAAAAACTGCTTCCTCCACAGGTTGGCGGGAAGATTGGAGCAAAACAGAGAGGGAAGATACTTCTTACACCACGCCTGGACTGACAGCACGACATTATCCATATTAATGTGCTGATATGAGAGATATGGTTCAGTTTGTCTGACTGAGGAACTGATCTGAACCTCAGATTCATTAGAAACAAGCCTGCACAGATGTGTGTTATTAGTTTTAGTAATAAGTAGTAGTAGTTTTAGTGTTTATCCTCTGACAAGCAGGGTGAAGAATTCAAAACCTAAATACGCACCAGATGTGTAGTACTCCCCAAAGACATGTAGTATCAGTGTCTTTGAAAGAAGTTTCTACTGTACTTTGAATCTCTGAACCATGGAACGTTTTAAAGATACAGATAAATACTGGCATAAAACGTTACCTGTAAGACAAACTGTTGTATATGATATATATGTATGTCGGGTACAGTGGGGAAGTAAAGGCATCTGAAATGACCTCCAAAACATCGTATCAGTCAAACATGAGCCAATGTTGACACTCATACAACACACATGTTCAATAACACGATTTCATATCACATAGTATCACACACGTTGTTAGAGTCAGCAGATGAGGGTGTGAGGAGAGAACATCAGATACTTCCTGTCTGCAGCTCTAAAAGTAAAAGTATGAACTCTGAGCTCACGGAATACAAACACTCATGTTAGCTCGTATTATGGAGTCTGCAAGACTTTCACGTAACTTTGCTGCATCTACAACAAAGTCAACTTATCCACTTTGAGGCCAAATGATATATAGTGCTCTGACAAAGCTCTGCTGATTGATGCTGCTGAACAGTAAAAGCCTCCCAGTGCTTCACAGTTGGAGAGCTTTTAATGTGAAACAGCAGCAACAGGACATGCTGTTTGTATTAGCTGCAATCTAACTAACCATTATTTTGATTAATCAATCATCAATTCATCTATAAGATGTCAGATAATAAAGAAAAAATAAATAAGCCCTAGGTATCATCACCACCACCACCACCACCACACTGTGTGTTAAAAAGTTCACTGTCATGGAGGACCAAGAAAACCAGCAAACATTCACATTTGACTGGAACCAGGGAAGTTTTGGCATTTTTGCTGTAAAAAAATGGTTCAAATTGTTCTGTTAATCAATGAATTCAGCTCTGAACAAAACACAACTCAAACACAGCTGTGATACAGATGCAGGAGAGCCACCAGTAAATAGTCAAACAAGGCTGATAGCTGAAAGTATGAAGGAAGGAACGTACTGACTCTCAACCAGTGATGACACAAGTCAGACTCAGCTTTGGAGTGAGTCTATTCATACAAACAGCAGGAGGTGAGAAGAGTGAACTGCTTCTATCCATCCGGAGATCCAAACATGCGACACAGAGTTGTCCAAGGCACGGGTCGGGTTTGTTTGGAGGGTCACTCAACTGTTTGGCTACTTTTAGTAATGCAAGCTGGCCAGCTGGCAGTTTAAGCTTTGCTTTGCTGTAGACTTCATGTTGATGCTGCATTCACGTCCTATGAGAATAATCAATACAACCTGACAGTTATTCACATATTTACATTCAAGATTCATCAATGTAGATTTCACATTTCACACACCATGACTATGTTAAATATTCCACAGCACACACTATCAACTATTTCAATGATGAAACAAAAGTGAAAACCCGTGATCAGAAATGATAAGATGTGGTGAAAGCCGTACACTCGCTTAGCTTTATTTAGAAAGACAACATTCATTTCTACAGTTGTCCACATGCCAGCATTAGATTCAATCCTTCTGTTAACCAGTAATAAGCATCACATTTTAGTATTTAACAGCTTAAACTATTTTTATTAAGTATTTGATTGTTGAAAATGTGGATCTATCATATTTTGCATAGGTCGTGAACGCAGCATGTCCTGTTTGAAGCCATTGCTGCATATCATTATTGTTCCAGTAAGGAAATATACTGCTCTAAGTATCAGTCCATGAGCTTGTACAAATGCCTCAAAGTGTGTGTGATAGTGTGTGTGCATAATGCATTCAGACTGCAAGCAACCATTCACCTCCAGTCCGTCTCTTTCCCTGGTATGTCAGTGTCTGTTATACACACTCAACACTTGCTTAGTTCAGATAAAGCTGCATTCAGTAATCGACTGTAATGTTGCTCAGCACCAAAGCAGCGGAGCATTTAACAGCTAAAGACACAGATATTCCCCTCAGGAGTTGGCTTACAGTCATCATGGACACAGACACGACTCCAAATGAATGAATGTTGCTCTGTGTCTACTGGATGTGTGATAGGCAGCTGGTACAGCTACCACTCATCATGTCTTACTGTCTCTATCGACCTTATTTGGGGTTCTCTTGCCCCCTGGTGGACAAATATGGATTATGCAGCCTTAAAAGAACCACACCAGTGTTTTACATGTTTTAGTCCATTCACACACCTACTGGCCCATTTTCAACACACATAACAGCACTTGAGATTTCTGACTGTTTCTCTTGCCTTCTAGGACTCGTACTGTATGCAAGTATGAAAACCAACTTGCAGAGACGTGAAACTTGTTTGATATATTATAAGTTAATAGTAATTAGGGCTGGGTGTCCAGACACTGTACTTTTATGGTGCTGACTGATATGACATTCAAGTAAGGATGGTTTTGAATAAGTAATAAGCTGAAATTTTAAGGTTAAAAATAAAAAGATTCCCTTTTTCTTTCCTGGGTATCAAAAGGAACCAGTAAGCATGAATGAAAAGAGTAGTCGTATAGTTGAAATGCTAAAGAGCAGATTTACTGCTGGACTGCTGTGTGATGTGATGGATTCAAACAAGTTCAAGTCTCTACAGATATGGAAGGTATGGAAAACACACTCAAAAGAAACTACAGCATAGTAGCAGTAGTAAAGAGTACAAAGAATACAACATCTCTACCCAGTTGCTTGCAGTGTGAACGGTGACTGGGTGTGTACTTCAATCCCATATGACCCCAGGTTTCACTTCATGCCATCAGTATGTCTGTGTGTGTATGTGTCTGTATATTGCTGTTGTTGCATAGAAACACCCATCAGCAAAAAAAAGGGTTTCAAGGACCTGCTCATGAAAATTCACCAGACACAGAAATGATGACTGAAATGTTTCGTTTCAGTCAGAAAAATATTTCTCAACAACAGCAATATGCTTTTTAGTGATTGAATCCCTCTGCATGAGATCTTGATCTCTGTGTGTGTGATTCTGTACTGCAGGACTGGACCAATATGTATTTAAAATGCAGTCATGTTCGTGCTGAGCTCAGATGATGAACAACAACTCATCCAAAACTTGAGTCATTATCCACTCACCCTCATGCAGGATTTAGTGCTGGAGTTTGTATGTCAGTGTAACATCCAGAGTGTGATGGTGCTGCTTGATTTCAGCATCACCACGTTCCACGTTCCACGTTCTAATAAAGCACTGAAGGACAGGAAAGAACCCGACGCTGACTTCAACAGCTTCTGCAGCAGATCGTGTTCTGAAAGCAAACTCATCATCTGCTGGATTCATGAAAGCTGCTCTCTCTATGCAGCGATGCTGAAGCCTACACACACACACACACACACACACACACACAGACACACGCACACACACACACACAGACACACACACACAGACACACACGCACAGACACACAGACACAAACACACAGACACACGCACGCGCACGCACACACACAGACACACACACACACACACACACAGACACACACGCACAGACACACACACACACGCACGCGCACGCACGCACACACACAGACACACACACACGCACACAGACACACACACAGACACACGCGCACGCACACACAAACACAGACACAGACACAGACACACACACACACACGCGCACGCACACACACACACACACACACAGACAGACACACACACAGACAGACAGACACACACACACGCACACACACACACACAGACACACACAAACACAGACACACACACACAGACACACACACACACACACGTGCACGCACAGACACACACACACGCGCACGCACAGACACACAAACACGCCACACACAGACACAGACACGCGCGCACACACACACACGCGCACACGCAGACAGACAGACAGACACACACACAACCAAACACACACACACACACACACACACACACACACACAGACAGACACAGACACACACACGCACACACACAGACACGCGCACACACACTTTTCTGCTCAATATAATATTTCTAGAAGGATCATCAATTGATATTTGACTAATAGGTTAAGCTTCAGAACAAAGTATGCTGCTCGAGTTATGTTAAGGCTCAAGAACATGTTCCTGTGAGTTTCAGCTGATACGGAGCTCACTGTATGCCTCACTGACGTTCCCACTGACGTTCCCACTGACGTTCCCACTGACACACCAGCCTCACTGACGTTCCCACTGACGTTCCCACTGACACACCAGCCTCACTGACGTTCCCACTGACGTTCCCACTGACGTTCCCACTGACACACCAGCCTCACTGACGTTCCCACTGACGTTCCCACTGACACACCAGCCTCACTGACGTTCCCACTGACGTTCCCACTGACGTTCCCACTGACACACCAGCCTCACTGACGTTCCCACTGACGTTCCCACTGACACACCAGCCCCACTGACGTTCCCACTGACACACCAGCCTCACTGACGTTCCCACTGACGTTCCCACTGACGTTCCCACTGACATTATGAGGAGCAGATAAGTTTTCTGGGTGAAGTATTGCTGTATGTATTAGTGCTAGTAGCATTAAAGCCACAGTGCACCACACAGCTCTTTTCACTTTATTTGCCTGATTCTACCTCTTTCTTGGACTGGACCAGATGAATTGACCTGGGTTTCAGGTGTCACACATTTTTAAATTTGAACCTGTAAGCCATATTGGTTGAATGTGTGTGTGTGTGTGTGTGTGAGACATCTGTCTCATCACAGTTTATTCCTGTCCAGTAGTTCCTGTAGTTCATAGACATAGATCTTCCTGAGCTGGCATCTCCAGCGGTGGCAGCTGTGGGATTGCGATCTCTTTCCCTTTCCCTGTGCTTTTCCTCTCATGCCCACCCCCTGTTCCCATAGCGCCACCTGCTTGTGGGAGCACCCAGAGTTCAGAACGCTCCACAAAGTCTGCTGCCTCAGCTGCCTCCGAGCACAGCCGGGCATTCTCTGATCGTAGACGCTCGTTCTCAGCTGCCAACCGCTGGTTTTCATCCATCAGGTGGTTGACCAGGCGTCGCAGGTCGTCGATGGTGGTCTGTTGTTCTTCCAGGCGTGTTTTGTCATCTTTGGTGGTCTTAGAGCCAGGGCAAGGTGGAGTCAAAGGCAGGCAGCTTCCAGCCTGCCGAGTCTGAAGCTGGTAGAGCAAGGTGTCGTACTCTCGCTCCCTGCCTCCCCCACACTCAGCAGCTGAGTGGCTGCTGTGGGGCTGCAGCTGGCCTGCAGACTGGGTTTGGGTGAGCAGGGCTGGGTTGCTGGAGGGCTGCAACAGACCAGGTCGGGCCTTTGTTGCCTCACGACGGGCCTCTCTCTTCCAGCGCTCTTGGATGAGACGCTGCTGTTTGATATGACTGTCTCTCTGCAACTCCATGGACAAACGAGCCTGCAGACACACACTCTGAATATTAACTACAACACGGACATATTAAACTGCTGTCACTTCACAGACAATTTGTTATTATCAATTCATTAATCATTCAATCTTTGAAACGGTCTTCACATTTTCTCAGAGGCCACGGTAATGTCTTCAATTTGCTTGTCATGCCTGACTAATATTAGGATAACATATTAATACTAAGTATTATCTGACACACACACACACACACACACACAATGGGAAGTCTCACCTGCTCACACTCTGTTGTCTTCATAGCATCTGTCAGTAGATCTAGAGCGAGACAGACAGTCTTGCATTACTAAATCAACCAATGAAATGATCATCCAGCACGAGTCCAGTTTTTGCATTATAACAGTAGTAGGTAGTAGTAGGTTGACCGTTCTACTGCACTGCCACAGTGTAAATATAAGAAGACACAGCTGGTCTAGCAATGCCACACTATCTGTGTGGAACAACTAGAGCCTGACTGATACATCATTGGGCTGATTTTACCCTGTGAAAGTAAATGTACAGCAGCTAATATTAATCTCTAGCTCAATCTGCTGTAAAACACATGAATACCAAAAGGAAAAACAATAGAAATAAACATGTGCACACAGTAAACGACACTAAAGCTGCTTCATTAAAGATGTTTCAAACATTTGTAATCTGATGACAGGAAGAAATGCTTTTCACTAGATTGCATTGTATATATAGAAACTAAATAGTACTGGTAAATGGATAAACTGGACACATGAATACACTACAAGCAGTAACTGCTGACAGGATATCAAATATTAATTTAGTCCAATAGCACTTGTTATGTCATTAAAGGAGAACCCTTTCCTACTAGCCAAATTTAATTTACAAAAATAATCATAATTTTATGTTTACTGTTAGAGTTAATAATTAATAATCTTTAGCTGCATAATGTCCTGCTCAGTACATATCTTGTTTAGAACTCTTCAATAACTAAATATAAGGGTTTCCTAATCAAAAATGTTTATGTGTGTTACATGGTTCTGTTAAAAAGGAATCCAATTTTTTGACCTTGTTAGCAAACAGTTGCTCATTTCCACATTTAGCAGTTATGAAGAAACATCATCATTCATTTGGAGTTGTGTTTGTGTCCACCTGGTAAATGATGCCTCTTACATTTTCTTAATGCTGGCTTTACTTGTGTGTTATCATTGCCCTGCTGGACTATGTGCTGTATAAGACAAGCTATGAATGTCCTAAAGCTGTCTCAGCACTTTATCATCATAGTCATTGTTTCATTAAATACAAAACAATGAAAAACCTATCACAAATAAAGCTGTGATTACTTTACAATGAGCTATAACAGCGGCTTATCTGGAATGATGAGCTGATCTAAAATTACAATGTAGTACAACATGTTATTCACTGTGTGTTAGAGCAGTTATCTTCATTGGTGGGGCGAGTGACCCTGACCTGTCACTGCCAGTTTCACAGAACCTACCAGCTGCTTTTCCATGGCAGGAGATGGCCTCTTCATAATTTCCAGCTGCTAGCAAACGGTCTGCCTTCCTGCACTGCTGATGAGCCTGAAGAGAGGCAGACAGATGCAGGGGGTAAGAGATTTCAGAAAAACAAAAGATGGCAAGGAGTGAAGCAGATGAGGGAAATGTTAAAATGGGGATAGCGTAGAGAATTTAGGGAAGAAGATCATGAGGAAGTATAATTATTATTAGTATAATTGTTTGTTGAGACTTGTGATGTGCCAAAGAGAACAACAACTGCATTGCAGGACGATTTAATGTGATATTATATGATGAAGCTTTGAGTAGGGTTAAAGTAATGTTATAACATCAGATTAATCATGTTTCACAAGATGTTTGGTTTAGCACTTATTATGAAGTTGACAATCTCACTCAGTGTACTTGTTAAAATTTGAAGTGTGTGTGTATTAAACTTTAATAGTTTAAAAAAAATATATCCTTAGAAGAAAGTTTAGAAATAAGGGTGTAAAACAGGTAGTAAGAACTTTAAAAAAATAAGGCCAGAGGGAATGGTGAAGATATTGGTGTAAAGCTTACAGGAAACAGTCTTAAAAAAAAGAGGAGAGCCACCGGTGCAGGAGAGCCTCATGAGCACACGAGCACAGCTGTGCCACCTGCCTCAGCTGAGACCAGTGCACAAAAAGCAACCAATGAGAAACTAGAGACTTATCTAATGGTGTATGCAGCTGGAATGATATCGTGCAAACACGTATGTCACGTAGGCTCAAGGACATAAGCGTGACCAAGGGTATAAAAGACAGGGCAGAGGCTACTACAGGTCAGAGCCATCTTAAAGCATCTCTGTGTCATCTCCGATACGCACTGTGTGTTTTGTGATGTGCTCTCCTTTTCTTGCCTGGCATTAAAAGAACACTTTGTTTGCTCTGGACTCTGACTCCTGAGGATTTTTTGACACCAAAGAAAAGTTTTTTCTAATCTGATTTTGAGACAATTTTAAATTCTTCAATTTGAGACTCTAAGACTTTTTACACGACAGAGGAGGGTGGGGGAAAAGGAAGGAGAGGGCATGTCCATGACCAGAAAGACCACTTTCACCAGACAGAATGGATTTCACAACACTGAAACTGGGGCTGCAAATTAATGATTATTTTCATTAAAAATTAATCTGCTGCTTATTTCTATATCTGCCATAGAAATGTATTTTTACAGTTCAAGCACAAAGATATGCACTTTACTCTCATTACTACTACTCTTGGCATTTTTGCTTGAAAAACGACTAAAACTACAATAAATCAGTTTTTTTCTTCTTTGTGCTTGTTGAACAAGTGCGTTGATAAATGACTTATTGGATTTTTACTAGTGAAGCTTTTATTGCACTTACAGTAATGAGCATTGAGTTGTCCTCAACTCGAGTTAAATGTTATCTTTCACTTGCAGTGTGTGTGCGTAGGAACTGAACCCTTGCCCCTGGTCAAGCTCTGACAAGAGGACAGAAGCAGCACAAGCATAAATGACAGTAAAACTCAGCAAAGACTCTCAGCATAGTTTTCTTCTCTTCATTCAGCTAAGGCGCTGTGAAAAACCACTTAGGCGCTGCACCTAAGTCGGGGGTCGACAACCCGCGGCTCTTTAGCACGCCCCTAGTGGCTCCCTGGAATTTTTTCAAAAATGTGTGAAAATGGAAAAAGAATGATTTTTTTGTTGTTTTAATATGGTTTCTTTATGGGGAAGACACCTGCCTTACATCTATGTAATAAATAGCGAATTTTAGAATTGCACTAAATAGCAGAATTGCATCATGGCCTGCGTCACACGGTGCAGCATGGTGACAGGCGAGTGGCTGTTGTAAACAAACAAGCTGTCCAGTGATGTCCGAAAAAAGAAGTCACATTGAACAGGTGAGAACATAATCCCGTCATAGGCGCATATTTAGTAACAAAGTGGCTGTTTTTATGAACGGATGTCAGATTTTTGTCAGATCCTGGAATGACACAATTATTGTGTTTTATCACTCAGGTCCGAGGATGTATTGTGCGTCTGTTGCTGAGATAAGAGGGGGACAGAGAAGAGGATAATGCACAGAAATCGAACTTTAACAGTCTTATTTTAATTTTATTCATTTCAGCTGTTCTACTGTGTTCTATTTTTTAAGCAAGCTGCCTTTTAATTGCAGGCTGTTTTATTAGTGGTTTGCGATTGTAGCTCATTTATTTGTGTCTGACGCCGCGTAAGGTGGAGAATTAAAAAGGATTGTTTTATTTATTTTACTCATCTGCACTGACTTAGGCTACTTAACTTTTTATGCACATGCAGAAAACTAAAGAAAATAGGATAATGCACAGAAACTGAAATTAAACTGGCTTATTTTCATTTTATATAGCCTACTTACCTTTTCAAAAAGCTGCCGTTTTATTTTTATAATTTCAGGCTGCGTGTTATTACACTCTGTAGCCCAGATAAGGGAGAAAGAGAAGAGTTGTATTGTTATTGAGGTTTAAAGAGGACTGTATTTCATTTCCATACTAAAGTCTGAAATTACAGGAGTCCTATCATGCACATCCCATTGTGTGTTGTTTTTTTCTCGAATCCTCAAAATAAAAAATAAAAATCTGTATTTCTATTTCTTGTATTTCTATAATTCAATCATTGCAACAAAACATAAAACATTAATATTATTATGGAAGTTAAACTTGAAGCACCAAATATCGTACAGCAGCGTAGTCACGTGGTGCATCATTCTCTCCAGCATGCACTGCAGGTAAAATAAACATTTAATCATGAATGCTCATTTTGTGTTTGTAGCCTACTCAGTCATTTTAATAGTAGGCTTATATAGCTAATATACTGACAGCCTATGTTGCCTTCATATTAGGCTTATATAAGGCTTTTCATTGTTTTGCGGCTCCAGACAGGTATAGTTTTTGTTTTTTTGGGCCAATATGGCTTTTTGAACATTTTGGGTCTAAGTCATAAGAGCAGGGAAAACCCTGCAAACACAATGGCCAATAGGAAAACTTCAACACTAGGCCGCCCGACCAATGGTGTAACTTCATGAGACAGTCAGCGACATATGTGACATGTGTAGGGCTGCTGTGGTCCAGCCAAAAGACCCAGGAAGTTGTTGACCTTTGTTATATATCATACCCCCTCTATTTCCCTCTCTCATCTCTGCTGTGGAGACTTTTTTTAACCGTACCCAGAAATGGCGCGTATCCTTGCTGATTTTAAAAATCACATGAAAGATGATTTATTTGGCATTGATATATGATTGCTGATCCAAAGACTAATGGTGGAAAACATCTTCCTAACACACTGTATGTTGTTTATTATGTATATAAACTGTATATGAATACCCCTAAATACTGATCCCCTGGTGTCTTTACTGTAATGCCAATTATAAAATATCCGTCATTGTCTTTAACTGATAAGGCATTTTAGACATTAAATTAAGATGGCATTTTGGTTCATAGTTGACCTATTTTGTTGAGGTAGGGGGCAATGTAGCCATTTAAAGTCCCCCTCCACTCAAAAATGTGTTTTTCCTCTTGTTCCTACATTGGATGTTTGAGTGTTACTGTGCACAATGATGTCTGTGGCTGTGTTCACATTGATCTGCTGAAAGTTTGTATGTACAATTTCTATGCTCTTATAATCAAATTATTATTATTATTATTTTTACTTTAGTCAAGTCTTTATTGTGATGTGCACTGGTCCTGTGTATAGTGTGAATGAAAAGAGCTCACTTAAAACTCCAACTAGGGTGGTGTAAAGGTGATCAGTAACATCATATATAGGCGGTCCAGTGTGATGTGAACATAACTGAGAGGGAAGGAGACATCTTGTATCCAGCAGGCAAACTTACAGTGTAAAATATGTTTGCATATTCATAGACTGAATTTTTAATGAGGGAAAGGAGAATATATAGAACATAACTGAACTTGTTTGTGGAAAAACCATCTCGGAAACAAATTATTATTCAACAACAGTTACCAGTCGGTTACTATCAAATGGCTTTCCAAGTAGCTAGCTTAACACATTCACCCCTCGCTGTTAACAACAACGCTAACATTGCATAGCTAAGTTACAACAGCAGCATTACAAACTGTCAGTACTATGTTTCCACGTCAGACGTGTTTATGCTCATTATGTCGCGGGTAAAAAGTCAAACATGTAGCATGTAGCATGTTCGAGCTACTAGACAACAGCAGTAACGTTAGCCTGGTATTGCAACATCAACGGCGGAACTTACGAGGTTAAGCGGGCTGTCCGCGACCTCCATGGAGTCGATTCTTCGATGGTTTCCACTACATGAAAGGTGTCTCTGTCCCTCACGGACTGTCATTCGCACTGCGATAACAAGGTTGAAGAAATAATTCAAAGAAAATGACTGTCAGGGAAGCACAGTCGCCTCCACAGCCAAAGCTGCGTCAACACGTCGTGACGTAGCGGCTGTTCTACAGACGCTTTGGTCAGGTGTTTGCTGCGTCAGGCTGCCGGAAATAGAAAAGACGCCTTAAAAGTAAAATCTTTACAACAACAGTGACAAATAGTGAAATTGTCTATGAAAAAGTGCGATGATCTCACATCAGATTTTCCCGACCAAACACATATTTCTTTATTGACACGTTGGATCTGAACTGTTGTTGGTCCCATAAGCTCACCAGTAGCGTAGAGCAGGTGTCTTGTTGTTTTAGGAATGCTTTTATTGCGTTGTGTTGAGCGGGGATGTTGTGTGTTATTCTGTCTCGCTTGCCACGCTGCTTTGTTTTCGTTTTGACCAAGAGGAAGTGAATTTTACTCGTGATGTGGTCATTGCGATCGACTTTATACTCAAATGTTCGGATAGTATTCTTACCGCTGCGCCTGTTTGCGCCGTTAGCAACATTCATGCACATTTAGCTAACATCAGTGAACCAGGAAGTTGTTTAAACCAAAGCGGCGGCACCACTGATGTTCATGAAAAAGGGAGGCCATACGTGTTTAATACTGTCCATTATGGCCTTATTAGTGCTGCTTATGATGGTGCTGTACTGCAGCATCGGCAGCCAGCAGGCTGGCAGCTCCATCCTCAGACATGACTACCAGCTGCTGGGCAGACCGCTCTACAAGCTGGACCTGACCTGGCCCAAGAAGCCGGAAGTGTTCACCGGGGACGTGTTCGGAGTGGCCGTCGACCAGCATGCTGCTGTGGTGTATGTGGCACAGAGAGGTAAATCAATACATGAATCCAATTCTAGCAAACCATCGCTTTGCTTCATTTTCTTTATGTAAGAAGTTTATTATTGATTATATTAGTAATAGTATGTGTTATGTGGAATAAACCATTGGTATTTAACGTATAAATGAAATATATTGAATTATGGTCATTTGAGAATATAATATTTTAAAGATTTATACTAAAGCTTGTGGATGTGTAAAGGTGCATTAAGCTTTGTGAGTGTATATCTAGTTGTGCAAATGTATACTAATATTTGTAAGAGATATGAGTAAATGTTTCCTAAAATCTGTCAATGTTTATCTAGATTTTGAGTTGCGTTGTGTATTACAGATAGCTAATGTTTTATATAGCTTCTCATATTGCTATAGAATCTGAAGTTATTAATTATTCACCATTTCATTTGTTCATTTGTACTGAGATTAGCATGATGACCACTATGCAGAGACAATTGATTTTGAGCCAAACTGTGGCAAGGCGAGTCTACATACAGTATGTGTGGCTGAAAATGAAAACATATTTTTAAATAAGTCTACTTTTATAAAGGCTTATGAATCATAACCAATAGCTTTATTAATGCCTAATAAATAATTGTATAAATACTTAATAGATCATAGGTTTTTGGGTTGCCAGGTTGTGAAATAACTCTTTAGATGGTGTTCATCCTCCACTAGCGTGACTTGGAGTCAGTCCGCTTGTCACTGTATCTCTTCTTTAGTGTATGTTAATTCATACTGAATGCACCTTTATCCGAATCAAATCAAATCAAATCAAATCAAATTTTATTTATATAGCCCAAAATCACAAAATACATTTGTCTCAGAGGGCTTTACAATCTGTACAGGGAGTGACACCCTCTGTCCTTAGACCCTCGATTAGTGAGGAAAAACTTGCCCACCAAAAAACCTTTTAACAGGAAAAAAGGTGGAAGAAACCTCAGGAAGAGCCACAGAGGAGGGATCCCTCTCCCAGGACGGACAGACGTGCAATGATGTCACATGTACAGAACAAATCAACACACACATATTGTACAATGAATAATAATGAATTACAGTTGATGATAAGAATAGGTTACAATGAATGATGAATTATTACAGTAGCAGCAAATCATTAACTAACTATAATCTGTAATGGAGATATGGTAACAATGATGACGGTGACAACACATGCAGTAGACGCCACGCAGGACCACAGCAGCAGACACAGTCCACAAGAACCTGCTGGACGAGAGAGCACAGAAACTCCGGGGAAGAAGTTTAATTAGTAACATGATAGATAGATGGATTAGATAGATGGATAGATAAGGAGAGAGAGAGAATGAGAGAGAGCGAGAGAGTATGTGAGTCCCCCAGTAGTCTAGTTCTATGGCAGCATAACTAAGGGATGACCTGAGCCAGCCCTAATTATAAGCTTTATCAAACAGGAAAGTCTTAAGTCTACTCTTAAAGGTGTTGATCGTGTCTGCCTCCCGAACACAGAGTGGTAGTTTATTCCACAGAAGAGGAGCTTGATAGCTGAAAGCTCTGGCTCCCAATCTACTTTTAGACACTATAGGAACCACAAGGAACCCACCATCCTGGGAGCGCAATGTTCTAGTGGGGTGGTAAGGTACTATGAGCTCTTTTAAATATGATGGTGCCTGACCATGAAGAGCTTTGTAAGTTAGGAGAAGAATTTTAAATTCTATTCTAGATTTAACGGGTAGCCAGTGCAAGGAAGCCAAAATGGGAGAGATGTGATCTCTGATTTTGGTTCCTGTCAGAACACGTGCAGCAGCGTTCTGAATCAGCTGCAAACTCTTAAGAGACTTATTAGAGCAGCCTGATAGCAAAGAGTTACAATAGTCCAGCCTAGAAGTAACAAATGCATGGACTAGTTTTTCTGCATCCGCTTGAGAAATGATGCGTCTGATTTTGGCAATGTTACGCAAGTGGAAGAATGCAGTCCTCGAAAGTTGTTTTATATAGTTATTAAACACAGCTTCAGAGCAGCATATGTTATCTCAATATGACAATTTGTAACTTTGATTGTTTATTAGAGAGATGATAAAGCTGGTGTTATTCTGTATTTCTCTTAGTGTTGATAAATCCCACGTGAAGAACAAAACCAACAATGTGTTAGCTGGCCATTATATTGTCTAATAAACATTTCTTGAACATGAAGAAATAGTGCTTTTGTTGGGGACTATTTTTAGGAGTTAATGTATCCACAGTTGCTGTTCTAGTGAGTATTTGTGGCAGCAGGATGGTGTGTGTATGTGTGTGTGTGGGATTGAGTGTTCATGTTCATGGTAATGAAGGAACACGTTGGGATATAAGCATTAAAATGTAACATTGTATTGTATCTTTGTTTTCCCCTGTTATCTTATCATTCATCATTGCCACAACGTAGGGATGAAAACTGACTATAGTTTACTGTGAACAAGTGAAAATCACATCAATATAAAATGTGCTTGCTTGATGGTCACTTTGTCTTCAGTGTTTTCCTTTGCTTTGTTTCTACTGTAGGCGACAATGTACCCAAGGTGCTGGTGTTCACCACAGAAGGAGATTTCCTCATGTCCTGGAACACAACCACCTTGGAGATGCCTCATGGGATATTTTTAGCAGACGCTGCCTCATTAAACCCTACAGTCTGGGTCACAGATGTGGGGAATGGTCCGTACGGCCACTGCATCAAACAGTACTCACCATCTGGGAAGCTTCTGCAGGTGACAGTTTTACCGAGGATTTGATTTCTATTTAAATATAGTGTGATATGTTAAATATTTGCTTGTATCTGTTAGGTGCTTGGTACACCAGGGAAGGCTGGCTCTGGGTTGACTCCTCTGCAATTCGACCAGCCAGCTGAGATCTTTGTCCATGACTCTGGGGAAATGTACATCGTGGATGGTGACGGTGGGATGAACAATCGCCTCATCAAATTGTCAAAAGAGCAGGAGGTGTTGTGGATGCATGCAGAGAAAGGACAAGGCCTGGCACAATTCTACATCCCTCACAGTGTGACCGTGGATAACGCCCAGAGGGTGTGGGTGGCTGACAGGGGGAACAAGAGGATCCAGGTCTTTAACTCCGTCACTGGGGACTGGCTGGGCACATGGGGGAGCTGCTTCACTGAGGACGCGCCTTACTCTGTCCGCCTGACACCGGACAAGAAATACTTTGTTGTTGTCCAGCTCAACACCAATCAGATTTCACTGCTGGATGCACCACCAGTGGGTTTGATTGGCCAGTGCAGAGTGGTCAGTGTGATCCAGCTGGCTGACGAAGTCAAGCCGCACCTGGTAGACCTGGATCTGAAGACAGGGGCCCTATATGTTGCTGAGATTGGAGCCCAGCAGGCCCAGAAGTTCACCCCCTTCAGTCTGGGTGGGAGTTTCCAATAGAGTCACACTGGGCTGGAACTGAAATGGCATGATACTGTGCGTCATAAGCATTACCAATTATTTAAAAAATGGACCATCAAGGTGCGCATGCATTAATCTGTCATTTGAAATCTTAATATCCAGAAGAAAAAATCGAATCAAATTGCAATTCAACCACCATAGTAAAACCTAACCATTGAGTCATAAAACAGCTAAGATGTGGCTCCACTGTTCGTATAGATATAAAAACAATTAAGCCATAGAGAAGGGCTGAGCTCCAAAAGTGCACGCCAAGTGGCTGTGACTGCATCTGTAGCTGATTATACCTGGTTGGAGATCGAGCTATCTGTGACTGTAGCTGTGGCTTTGGCTAATGTGGCTGCTCAAATCAAATCAAATCAAATCAAATTTTATTTATATGGCCCAAAGTCACAAAATACATTTGTCTCAGAGGGCTTTACAATCTGTACAGGGAGTGACACCCTCTGTCCTTAGACCCTCGATTAGTGAGGAAAAACTTACCCACCAACTCTTTACAACTCCTAATGTATTAACACTAGCTAAGGTAACATTGAAAAGCCAGTCACTGTTACTATTACTAATAATAAGCCTCTGCTAGTTATAGAATCTTAACTTTAGCTGGAATGACAAAGACTGCCAGTCAAAGCAAAAACTGCCCACTTAGCTTTGCTCACAGCCAGCAGACATAATATTCTATTTGATAATACATCCATGCTGTATGCTACTGTCACAGATCAGCCTTCCTCTATGGAACACGGGTAAGAAAAAGTCATTCAGTACTATGAAGAACCTTTCAGGGTGTCCATTGCTTCCCACTGCTTCCAGTCTTAATGCTAAGCTAGGCTAACCACGCCCTAACTTACTAAGTCAGACATGAAATAATATCTATAAACATTTCACTCTCTGACAGAAATCATATGAACAGAAGTTCCCAAATGTGGAGATATTCCTTTGAGTAAATATTCTTCTATTTATGCAGGATAAATATGTTGACACTTTTTGAAAGAAAACCACTTCTGTGTCAACACAATAATAAGTTTCTTCACAACAGATAAGGGTATCATGTTGTTGAT
The DNA here is from genome assembly GCA_036937835.1 of Pampus argenteus. NCBI lineage: Eukaryota > Metazoa > Chordata > Actinopteri > Scombriformes > Stromateidae > Pampus > Pampus argenteus. Next base: position 1,078,510 of record CM072881.1, read on the forward strand.
TTGGTATAGGTTCACTGTTGGGTGGTTATTTGCTGCTTTGTGCCATTTGTCATTTTCTTGAATTTGCACTGCTTGAAAAGATCCTGTTCCAGTAACCAGTTCTTAACTATAGCATATTACGTTCCTATGGGTTGTTCTGGAGTGCAGGTACAAAGGACCGACAAGGACTTGTTGCTCTTAAAAGATCTTAAAGTTAAGATCGTAACCCCATAGACGTACACTGGGCCTACAGTCATGGGAAACGGGGCCCAGTCTGCTCTGTGTCCTTTCTTCACGGCTTTTTCTGTACTTTCTGCAAGTTCATCCTTTTGCCACTTTATGGCTGTTTTGCACTTTTTTCACATTTGTATGATTACACAGGTACATATGTGCAAAGGACTGGAACAAATTCTGTTGCACATTGTTTGATCTAATTTTCTATAAATGTCACTGAATCTGAAAACACTTTATCATAATGCTGTGAATACGTGTGTGGTGGTTCCTTTATTCTAGGTGTATAATTTCCTCTCATTAATCTTGATGTATCTGTCTTGCAGTTGTATTTTATGAAACGGGTAGGCAGTTAAAATGTTGCAATATGAATGGTATACAGCCGTGGTATGATGAGCGTAATGTCCTTTTACAGTTCTATTTTGTATCGCTCCATGGCTACTGTTAAAATGTTGCTCGCAATCTGTAAGCAAGCAGGGACGAGCTCCACCAACCACTGTCTCTGCAGCACCATGATGCAAAAGCTTTCAGAGCTCTCTCCAGAACTATTGGTGCCCGAAGCTCAACGTCTGGTGAAGGTGGAGCAGCATCTCCGCTACACCAAGCAATACATCCTTTAACACAATGAGTCTGTCTAACATTGATGCACCAGTTTTTCCTTGGCTGTACAATGAATTAATTGAAAAATCATCTGTACTATGAAATCTGTATTGTATACTTTTTGCTCTTATTGCTTTCAGAGGGGACACAGGAATAAAAGGAAGTCATACTGTACATATCTTTAAGATTCTTGTACTTCTGCTTGCACTTTTTATCCTCCACCTTTGAAAACAGTTGTATAATGTCTAGGAAAAGAACCCCTGATTATGTTATCAGGGTTCTCTCAGTTTGACTTGAGACTACACATGTTTAACAGAGAGCCTGAGCTACTAACAGATTTTGTAAAGACAATGAGATGCTGTTCCATCCAGGACCCAGCTTTTTTAGTTTGAGCCATTAGTGAATAAAAGTCAGGATACCTTTGCATCTGCTACTTTTTTGACAATTATTTGTTTATGTTTAAACAATCTTTAATAAGTGTTTCATCTTTGTGGAAGTGCAATACTGTTGCAACAACTGCAGTAGCCCCTATTACATATTCCCATATTCAGTCAATTCTGTGGTCACAACTGTGATGGATTAATTATCTAAAATGATATTTTTGTGGTTTCGTTTCGTTTCGTCTTCTTCCGCTTATCCGTGGTCGGGTCGCGGGGGCAGCAGCCCCTCTCTCTTTGCACCGTTAGACCCTTCCCATGGGTGGTGGGCCCATGGGAAGGGGGTACAGCACCTGGTATTCCCAGGCGGTCTCCCATCCAAGTACTAACCAGGCCCGACCCTGCTTAGCTTCTGAGATCAGACGAGATCGGGCGTGTTCAGGGTGGTATGCTGGATATTTTTGTGGTGTCATATTTTTTTGAAAGATGTTTATCCTTTGGTAATTATGCCATGACGGTTACATAAATAAAAAATATATACTGTCAGATACTGTCTCGGCTACTTACATCCAAATCCATCAAGGAACATGTTACTCCATACCTACAGAAACTGATCACACCACAAACCTCCACCCGCACCCTCAGATCTGCCAACAGCTTGCTTCTCTGGGCCCCCAGTACTAAGCTCTGCACCATGGGGGTTGGACCTGGGTTCTGCTCTGCTGCACCATGGGGGTTGGACCTGGGTTCTGCTCTGCTGCACCATGCTTGTGGAACCACCTGAGGGCAGCACAACCCTAGACCCTTTTAACAAGAAAAATATTTCTAATCAGGATAGCTAGGATAACTCTTATACTTATTTATTTTAAATTTTATTTCTTATTGTTTTTGTATGTTTTCAATGCTGTAGCACTTTGAGATTCACTACGAAAGAAAAGTGCAGTACAAATTATATGCATTATTATTATTATTATTATTAATGATAAAGGCCTGCTATGGAACAGTTATAGTAATAGCAGAGAAAGAGCAGTTTGTGCTTATCCTCCAAATATAGTGATGCACTGTAGTGATGACTGAGGGGTGACAGACTGCTGATACTGCAGATGATTACCGTAGTAACACTTTCTATATGATTCCACTAGATGGAGCTCAGTTCATACCACTGACTCACGATGCTCCTGCTGTTCCTACTTGTTTCTAATAAAGAGAAAAACTAGGAAGAATCACATAGCTTAATTTTTCTTTGTAGTAAAATTACAGGTGATTGAAGTTGGTCAAACGCTATATTTACATGTACAATTTGATGTGCATGTGGTGGCTTCCAAATGTGCTTTTTAATTTTAGAAAGTTTTTTTTTTCTGTTTAGCAGCACAAATACGTTCATATGTTCTCTGTAATACATTTGTATTTGCATTACCACATTTTATTTGCGTTAGTACATTTTTTTAAAGGTGTCAGCTGGTCTATAGTTTAACAAAGATGTAGTGGATCAACAAGGAGTTGCAATACTAATACTATCATTTGAAAGTATGGGTTTATGGGTCCCAACAATTTCTAATAATAATAGGCTACAAGCACACAGGTAAAATGTTTTCTCCAATTTGTTTTGCCATTCATTTAACAGTGACACACCACTGGATGGTATTTTTCATGGAGGTCATTGGGATGTAATGTTTTAATTAAGGGTACATATCCAGAAGTGTTCTCTTTTTAACAGAGCTTTGTCACCACCTCAGTGAGCATCCCAGTAATCTTCATCATTTTCATTACAAAATTCATAAAATATCTTGTCACCAATAAAGTGAAAAACTGTTTTGATGTAATATTTTACATGGACAAAATAAACAATATTACATTACTGTATTACATATGATTAATAATCAGATTTTGTATTGTTCAGTGTGATTATCCATGCAGGACGTACTGTACATGGAAAACTTCTTTTAATAAAGGAGTTACTCCTTCTGGATACATCTGCTTTTACTAGACAGTCCTTTAACTCTATGCCTCTTTTGTAAATAAATCATGGTGGATAATAGAGACCCTACTTAAAGCTGCATCAGAAGAAAGGATGTCTATGAATTACATACATAATTTACATTTACTACATATTATGACTTAAGTAAATTTGCTCTATGTTTTCACAGAATGTGGTCTGACAGATTCCCTCTTTTTGTTGAATAGAATCGTTAGTGTTTTTGGAAAATAGCTCACTTAGGACATTCTTGAATGTACCAATATCCCTTTAAGACTTTGCTGCATAATTTCACTTTGTTCCATAAATTCTTCTTTTCAGCTGCATATTCTTCTAAATCTATACTTAGACTTCACTGCAGACTGAAGCTATCAGGATATCATTTGCTGCCACACCAAATACACGAAAGCTCTGCTGTCACTTTCTTCTGCTGCTAATAAACCAACCACCACCCAGCATCTCACGTTTTCTTAGAGGGGACATTATTATTGTCACTCCCAACTTCCTGCTGTGCACAGCCAACCAAAAACCCTACTTTAATACAAGAAACATATTTGTGAGTCTCTTTTATGTAAAGTTTGTATTATTCTTCATATTTACAGGTTGTGTACATAAGGTTAAGTACAAGAAGATTCATATAGAGTGGTGTTTCCAGTTACTCTTCCCTCGCCAGCTTCTGTGAGGAGCTCACAGAAGGCGTCCATGCAAACAACAGACAAATGTGAATTGAGTCATGGCTCATTGAATAAAAAATAGAAGTGGAGAGAGACAGAGCAGAGAGAAATGGGGGAGCTGAGGGGGAGAAAGAGGGGATCTATAGTAAGAAGCTGATAGAGAGGCTGTGTGTGAGAGGGAACATGGTCAGATGTGTGTGTGTGGGGGGGGTCTACAGATGAATGTAGTACAACACAAAGCTTAATAACAGTGGTGTCATTGTCACAGGGTAGTGTGTGTGTAGTGGCCTCTCAGCACGGGAACACCAATGAAAGCAGAGAAGAGCAGTAAGAGGTATGGAGAGATGTGGCAGCTCAGTAGGACGAGCTATGTTCTGTACTGACCAATGGACAATGAAGCCTGGAGTTATCACCTCTGTCTGCTTGAGTTCTACAAAAAACAAAAAGTCTTTCCTCCTGACATCTTTAGTTATATTGCAGGATGTATTATGGTCATTTTTTGTCTTTTGGATCTAAATCATGATCACATGTCAACAAAAAAAATTATGATCCACAAGTTAGTTGACATAAAGTTTCCTCCCACCAAAAGCTTAGGGGTGAGTAGCAAATAGTAACTTTTCACTTGTGATGTACTATTCTTTAAAGAAATAAAAAAAATGTTTTTTCACTTATTGTATGTAACAATTAAGTTTTCAAACATTTTCCAGAACAGAGGGTGGACCGATTTGACACACATTGGACAAAACACATGTTAAAAGTGTTAAATATATTAGTCTGAGCATAGTAGGAAACTAAGGAAGCTATACAATTAGGTGATTTGTTTTTGGGTCTCTGCAAAAATAATAAAACCATGTATGCACACCGCTGTATGCACTGACAAAATGACAAGGAACATACAAAAACACACCTGAAGGGGGGTCAATAGAAGCCCAAACAAATATGTTTTGCTTTAAGTCATGCTTATAGTATAATCAAATCAATATTATTTCTTGTGTATGTGTGTATTATCTGTTGGGCTCTGCATATTATTCCATAATATTATTCTAGTCCATTGAGAGAAGGATGTTGCAAACTGGCTTTGGCTATAAATACTGTGGTATGCAGTATGCAGTGATAATATATGAATATAAAAATTCATCATATGCTTTACATGTTAAAATCTGAATCTGAAAAGTAACCAATTACTACATATAAATAAATGTAGTGGAATAAAAAGTACAGTTGTAGTTGTCCCTATAAAATAAACCCCAAACAAATGAATTTATTTTTGTTCTGCATATAAATGGGGGTCACTCTCCTCTTTTGAGAAGTTCTATCCTGCCCAGTCGAGAAGGTCCAAACCTGCCAATCAGAAAGCCATGAGGTTTCCCGCTGCATTCAGACCCGGGAAAAGACCATCACCTCCTACACATCTCTTCCTACTGCAGGTATTTCCACTTTTCCTGCTCACTGTGCAGCTGTCAAGGATGTGCGTGTCCATACTGTCATTCCTGTTGACTTCCATATAATACTGAGGAATGTGAGTGTAGGAGTGAGCCTATTCTGCACACCAGGATCGTCACACACAACACACACCTCACACTTTCTCTATCACACTCTCACTCTCACACTGCCTTTGTTCTCCCCTGGTTCTCTTGTTGTCCTCTTCCTCTAAGGTTTCTGCCTTGCTGGCTGTTTTGCTGACAGACTCCAGCTGGATGTCATGGCTGGGATAGAGGCGGGATCCTGAGTGTGTAGGCTGGCCTTTAGACTCCTTCTGTATGGGGAAAACCCACACAACACTCCCACACACCTTCCTCGCACACCCAGGAGGGATTCCAATCTCCACAAAGAGCACTTCCTTGTTAAATGTACTATTTGTTAAATGCATCATACTGACATACTGACCACATTTTTTTATTTAATGTTTTTCTGAGGAGGAGAAATTTAGTTACTGTACTGATCTGTACAGCTGCCACTGAGAACACTGAGAGTTCATGTCTTCAGCATTTATTGAGAGAATAAATGGAAGTTTTATTAACCTGATGGGAGTTTACATAGAGTACTAAAGTGTTTATATATATAGTTTTTCAGACCCAGTATTTTTCCAATGCAGTTCAGTATTTCTTCTGTAGCAGGGATGAATTTGGCTTTGAAATACTGTTTGGATCTTAGTAGAAGTTTACCTGCTGTCTTGAGTTCATAATGCTTTTTAATCAATTTTCTGTGAAAGAACTGTAACATTAGCCCAGGCCAAAACATATTTTCAAACCTCCAGAAAAACACAATTTCTCAGTGAGGAGTAAACTGAACTGCACATCAAATACGTTGAGTGCCCCTTGAGTTCCCCCTACAGTTTCATTTTCAAAGAGACTCAGTAATTCACCCAAAACATCAACAGTTTTCAACAAATGTTACTTTAAGTGGAGAACATGTATTTGCATTCTCAGTGGCAGATGAATACATATTTTGTGCATTACTGTGGCCATGGCCTAATATGACAATGAATTCCTAACTGGTTGGTTCCCAGTGAGGATGTGAAAGCACATGAAGATATTTCCATGACCTTCTTAGCAGAGGAACCTCCACTTCTGTACCTCCACCTCTGTACCTCCTCTGTGTTCTCCGCTGCCAGCCGCTGACTGACTTCCTGCTGTAGCAGAAAACTACAGGCATGGACATTATTGCTGCTGTGTCGTCATTCCTGTCTTGTCCTGTCAAATAGACAAAGACACCCTAAGATGGACGATATGATGCTGTGTTTGTGTGATGAGACACAGGCAGCATCTTTCCCTGAAGAGGCAGAGTACCATGCAAACATTCTGCATTAGGCAGCCTCTGACAGAAACAGTAGCATTGTATTTTGCTCATTCTCACAAACATGAATTGATTGTGACCAGACAAACCATGAAAAACCTCCATTCTACCAGCTGAGCTAAAACTTACAAAACAAATTACAATGTGTTCCTAACACAAGAGTCAATATATTTTAGAATTGTAAACTAAAATCAATTGAGAAACACACAAACTGTTTGTTCCTATGAATACACCTGTAGTTTGTGTGGGGATCACCATAGTCATCAAAAAGAATCCTCTGGAAACCCTGAATGTGTATACAATATTCCATGGCAATCCATTTGAGAGCAGATCACCAAATTATTTACGCTGATCCTCTGGAGAACCAAGAATATCCAATCGGTCCAGTAGATGTGGATGTAGATATCTTGCTCTGGAATTGTTGGACAGACGGATGGATGTCTCTGTGAGGGCAGAGAGAGCAGCAGGGGGCAACAGGACATGTGGAGCAGCAAGCTGGGAGGAGGCATGGTGGGGTAGTACTGACTGTCACCTGGGAGACAGATGGTTCTATTAGTTCTACCAGCACTCCCATACACACGTGCTGTGTGAGGGACATATGTGTATGGATGCTCCGTGTTATAGTATGTCTCTACATGCATATGCATTGTGTTTCCATAAGTTTATATATTCACATTTGATATTCACATTCATGAGTAGTTATTGCAGGGAACTTTATATTTGCTATATAGAATATAGTATATATTTATTTACAGGTACATGTGTAGTAATTTCAGAATGCAGAATATTCTGCATGTTCTACTATATATATACTACATAATATAATATGCAAAAATTCTTTGTATATTGATACTTCTACTAAACTAAAACATGAATAAATACAGATGAAAGGGTGTGATGAGGGGGTGTATCATTCCCTGGTAGAAGCACTGCATCAGTTCCTGTCTATGGTTGAACATTAACAGGCTTTCCATCACAGGCTGCCACTGTCAATGGGAGTGAATGTAGCTCCTGCTCTCTGCTGTATCCTGAGACCCTGCTGAGACAAACGGGACCCTGCCAGTCTCTCATCATCACAGAGCTGTTCAACAGGATCCTCTGTCTTTGTTTGTCTGGATGGGACAAGACAAGGATGATGACACGTCAGCCATAATGGCCTCGTCTGTAGTTTTCTGCTGCAGCAGGAACTCAGTCAGCGTCCGGCAGAGAGGAAGGCAGAGGAAGTACGGAGGTGGACGAGAAGTGTTACGCTGAGCTTTCAAGCACTTGTCGTCATGGTTGACATAGTGGAGGTTTAATATTCTCCTTTTCTCCATGTTCTAATTCTACTGATGCTACCTCTGTCTACTCTCTGACACCTATTACATGTTACTTTATTTTCCTGTTTTTTTATTTTATATTAATTAGAGTTTTTATAAATCACAGGACAGTGTTCCATGTTGTGCCGATTTTAAACCTAACTTTTCATAAGAAAAAAATCGTAATTTGGTAGAAAAAAGGCGCACTTAACCAACAAAGGTGCACTTTGGAGTCAACCTAACAACTTCAAAAGCCACTGATATGAATTTACAACATGAACACATTTTCCTATATATTCACTTTCTTTAAATAAATAATTCCAATTCCAAAGAAAAAACATTTTACCAAACAGAGCTAAAACAAAAGCAGCCAGAGTTTAAAGCATCCTTCATTCAACAAGTTGATTCCATGTGGCTGAGAAGCCTCATTACACTGTCAATAAACCTATGAGCTGGATATAACCATTTATATCATGTCACTTTCCAAACCTTCCATTCACTGCATGTGCTCGTTCACAGTATGCAGATATATCAGGTTGAAAAAAAGTACATATTCCCCTGTCAGCGTCGTCTATCTCCAGTATACACAGTACGTAGTTTTCTCCTACTGCATAACTATGAGAAAAGTACATTTCTCACATCACTGTATGTGTCTGTGTTTAATGGTCTTAATTGTTATTCAGTTTGTTCCATTCCAAACATGTTAAAACCGGCCTCATCTTCTTGCTTTGTAGTATTCTTTTGGAGCACCATCATCTTAGAGTCTTTGTTGCCCAGTGATGAAGACTGTCTTGTAGACTCGTCACAGACACACAGAGGTCATCCATCTCTGGGTGTCTTTGTCCTCTGGACGGGACAAGACAGGAGCGACAACACATCAGCCATAATGGCCATGTCTGTAGTTTTTGACTGTAGTCTACTCAACTGAGGAAGAAAGCTGCAGAAAAGGGAGGAAGTACGGAGACTTGTGAAATGTCAGATGCGTTACTGAAATGATTTATTACTTTACTCAAAACAATGAGTGTGTTGAGTTTGCAAATGGAAAAAACTATACACTTGCAGTATACTACTCTGAGAGAACCAGACAAAAAAAAAAAAAATCGGCCTTTGTCAGATTCAGAGGACATTTATATGAATTTTACCTTTGTGCATCAGGTACAAAAGGTATGTGAAGTATTAGCATAGCAGAAAGACTACAGCATGAGGAAACTGCTAGCTTTTTCAAAAGTGGACATTTATTTTGAGTTTATTTGTCAGGAACAATCTGATTGAGTGACAAAGCCAGAGATAGCCTAGCAGTGTTCATTTTCAATGTGGTTTCAGTTCTGGTGCTTACTGAAAGTTGTAGGTGGTTTTAAGTTACATTTTAGTCTTTTTATTTTGTTTTCATCAGTGAAACTCAATGTTATAGTCATCATTTTCTCAGTTTCATGATACTGTAATGGATTGTGCTTAAGGTGAGTAGCAGCAGAACGTCACACTAGCAGACAAACTCCAGAGAGGGAAAGACAAAGATCATGGCCAGAGACAAACAGCAGAATAGTTTACCGGGAAAACGATGGGCAGGTTAGTACAAGGCAGGAAGGGTCGACAACAGGAGATCAGTCCAAGTGAAAACGCTTGAAGGTCTAGCATGAAGGCTAGAACAATCTGGAAATGAGTCTGAACCAGTGAGGCTAAAATACAGGCTGAAACTGAAGGGAAGCACCTGAGTGCACAGGTGAGCAGGTGGCTGATAAAGTGGGAGTGGCCAGCAGGGAGTATTTGTCTCCTCATCCATTCTGTGTGTTGTTTTCACAATTTGCAATAGCCCCTCTTCAGAAACATTAGTGTTAACATTTAGGCCTAAGCAGGTGACTGGTCAACGCTAGGCTATCTGCCTGAGCAGAGACTGTGACGTTACATTATCGAGGAATGAGACGGGACTTTTATTTTGAAGGTGATTTCCGTCAGTTAGGTGTACTCTAATTTCCTCTCAGCACGGTTGACCTTTCTGCCGTCACACTGTGCCTTAGAAAGAGACGCTATGTGTTTGAGTGATTGTAGAATAGTGTTGTGTAACACTTGCTCTTTCTCTTTAGCTTCCTGCTAATTAGCTTGTATCTACCCTCTTAAGGAGTGATGTGATATTCCCGTTTCTCCTTCTCAGTGTATCATATGTTTACCTGTGTTGTTGTTTCATTGTTTACCATTACTCTATATGGAAATGGTAGTTACTATACAGTTTAAATGTTTTGAGGCTATGTACATAGGTGTATGTGCATTTATTTCCACCCAGTTGTAAAGCTATGTTTATGTGATGTCATGCAGCAGAGCAGTAGCATTTATTTTACAATGGTTGTTTCTGTATTGCCTTTGTACAGTTCTACAAAAAAGAAACAAGAAGGAAAGAAAAGGAAAGGATGAATGGAGTTTCAGTTGATTACTAAAGTTATCAGAAATGAATCCTGGACTCTGTCTTTCTTGGGATCCTCATGTTAACTATCTGTCATCCTGTTTACGTCGCAGACAGACAAGTAGGACAGAATAGAGACAGCTATTTCATGTCCTCTTTATTCATCAGGGCACAATGAACAGAGGGTTCATCAGGATTTTTGTCTTAACAAATGATCCTACTTGGGGTAAAATAAAGGTTACCAAAGCTCTGTTATAAAGCCCTGAAATATTGATTGTTGATAAGTTATGACCACAGTGCATTGATCCAGCAAGACATATGCCCATAGCAGTAAGACAAAGACATGTCTCAGCCCTGACTGTGAATATTTTAGGCTAAAACTTGCTTTGCTGTTCTAAAAAAGACCAAAAGCTTCCTGAATTCTTGTTTTAACAGCATCATTTCTAATATGCATGGAAAGTGTTTTGTAGCAACAGGTTATGTAAAGCATTCATGGTTCAAATCATGAAAAGTCATAAAATGAACACATAAAAATCCACTGTATATCCAAATCCACGAAGCAAGGTAGAGCATGTGGATCATAGTAAGAGGCAACAATAAAACAGAAAAAATATTTTCTAATCAGCCTTTAAATCATTCAGAGAAGAAAAAAAAGTATTGTCACCAATATAGCTCCATCCATAAAATATCTGCTAATAGATTAGAAGGGATTTGACAGAGGTTCAGGAAGAGGGGGATGTTGACATACACTAAAAAGACATGCATAATGCATAATGAGGCATTTAAAGTAACAGTTCTGAGCAGGTAACCAGTCAGACAGAGCAAACAAAAAGAGTCAGATAGTAAGAGTTAGATATCCAGGCAGGTCTGGAGATACAGATTCTCACAGCCAGCAAACAGCAGTGAAGGCTGTGACAAAAAGACTACATACAGCTGGGCAGATACTGGATGAATTTCAACCCCTTCTTTCCCTGACAAGCGATGTGAGGGAAGCAGGACAATCCGAGCAAATGTGCAAAAAGATTCAACTGAAAATGATCCAACTGAAATGAAACAAATGCTGTTGTCTTCTGTTGCAGCATACAGATCTGCTCTGTAAATCATGTTTCTCTTTTGAAAAAAAGAAAAAGAAAATCAGAACCTAAAAGACAGAACTCTTGGGTGAAAACGTGGCGGTACCGTTTGTAGGCTAGATAGCTAATTAGTTGCAGCACATTGAACAGTATGACTTTCAGCCAGTTTAGATGCTTAAACAGCACTAAATATAATTATATATTAAAAATATAATGATATATCCAGATAATCCAGACATTATTATTTTTTCTTTCTGTCAATCATTAAAAATAGTAACAAAGAAGGTTTAGGTGATCAGATGACTGAAATGCATCCGTGAAAGGAGGCAGTCAGAAACACACGCACGCACACACACACGCACGCACACACGAGCACACAGGACATGTGTGTTTGTATATAGCCCCCTCGCTACCACTTCCCCCAAAAGCAGCCTAACCAGACTTTAACAATAGCATTGTCACATCATAAAACATATTTATTTATTCACATATGTGATGCTTTTGGAGAGGCTGTTGTCTGGAAAAGTAAAATGCCAAATCATCGTATAGCTCATGCATAGAGAAGACCAACACAACCAACCAACAAAAAGACAGTATACTATTTGTTTCTGATATTTAGTTTGTTGCAGGCAGATTATAATTTCAGCAGAGAAAGGTAGATAGTAGGGGTGTGACCAGATGAAAATTTGCGAGATTTCTCGGGTTGAAAATCGGTCTCGCGAGATTTGTGATCCAACAAGCAGCCGAATGACGTCGGAAAATACAGGTATTGAAATTGAAGATGCCCCCACCACTTTCAAGTCTTTTGTCTGGCAGCATTTTGGGTTTCCGGCAGAAATGATAAATGGCAAGAGAGTAAGTGATAAGACACGGACAATATGCAGACACTGCACGCTAACAATGCCATACAGCGCAGCTAATACCAGCACAATGCAAAGACATGTACAGCACCACCAACAAAGCGCAGAACTCAAATCCACAACTGCACCGAAGAAAACGCCAAAAAACCAGACAACGCTGACGCACACATTCGGACCTCAACTCACACAGTCAAGCGCCAGAGCCACAGCAATAACATATATTATTGTATATATATTACTATTTCAACTTTTATAACATTTTATTTTAGTTTTAATCTGTAGAGGAAGAAGTTAATTAAGAAGTTAATTAAAATGTTGTTCATTGAATGACAAGGCTTACATAGTTATGAAATCCATGTGCAACAAAGTTAAATAAAAGCATTCATATTTGTAATTTAGTTTTCTTAAAATCTCGTCTCGTCTCGTCTCGTGAACCCAGTGTCTCGTCACACCCCTAGTAGATAGCTATGTATAACCCTAATCAAGCTGTCAAAATAGACTATATATAAATAATTAAAATTATTAAATTATAAATCGACACTCTGGACGACATTTTGGAAAAGCTTTGTTTTCGGGTTTTAGTCTGGAGAGAGGGCCAAAACAGAGAGAAAAAGACACATTTACAAATTTAGCCTGCTTAGTGTGGACATGAATCAATCATTTATGCAAGTTCCCAAAAACAACATGTTTTTGACTCACAGTTTGAAGTTCACTCTGAAGGTACAGAGAGCCTTCCAACTTCCTGCTTCCATCTCACTGAGTTCAAAGTTTCTCTATTACTCCCTCAGTGAAATTACAGCCTTAATGTTTCTTTGGATGCAGATTCAAGAATATTATTTGTGAGAAAGGATGGAGATTGGATAACTACAAAACTAATAAGGGAAATGGTTCCAGGAGTTTCTGTACATTCTGAAGAGAGGGAGAGATCTAGCTAATTTTGGCACCCATCAACTTCAGATCACATCACCTGCACCATTCAATATAACAGTAAATACATCACCATCAGCTCTGAGGCCTCTCTATAGCAGGAACACAACACACAGAAAGACGATCAACAGAGACAGAGGGATTCTTGATGATTTTCTAATAGGGTTTATTCCTCTTTCCTGTCATTAGTCAAACGATGACAAATCCATTTGATCTCCGCTGTGTGATGTTATATGAACTTCACTGGGGAAGTTCATATAACATCCTCTCCTGCCCAGATGAGCCTGAAACCTGAACCCTCACATTCTCTTTTTTGCTTAATTGAAGCATTGAGAGGAAAATTAAACAATAGCCAGGTGTAATTAAATCCCAGCAATACCCTGTTGTGGTAGTTTAAGCCTGTAATGATGTTTTTGCTGCGCTCCTCTCTCCTGTTCCTCACCAATTAAAACCTGCTAAAGAGCGCAAAGACAGCTGGATCGAGTTCTGCTTAATGCCAGTGTTGTGGTTTTCTAGCTGTCCTCCCGTGGCACTGAAATCCAATAAATGGTATAATCACGGCTCCTTGATGACAAGACGCAGGTGCAGGGTGATTTGTTTTCCTTGATTTGGTGTGCAGGATACGATTTACACAATGTAAAAAAGTTGAAGACGCTTAATTGCCACAGAAACAGCCAATGATGTGACACTAATGTGTGCAGGTTTTAAGATGCATCAGTTAATTCAAGAACAATAGCTTCATTTTTGGCTTTACAGAAGTCACTAGGTAGTAACTGCTATAGGCTGTGTGATGATAATAAATACCACATCCAAAGATAAAAAACATTGTGTAAACCAAATAGATAAATGATTACCTGGCATCACCATGTGCTACAGTTTTCTAAGCTCAGTCCCAGTATTTTTAGGTTTCCTGGCCTTGAATCTTACTTGTTAATCTAATGTCAAGTCCCTTAGCTTTACCTCCTGGGGACCTTGTCAACAAATTCAAACCTGGAGTTAAGATGACTGTACGGAGTTTCAAACTGTCTTTCTTATAAATTCCTGTCACACCGTTTATGGGACTATTGTGACTCCAGGACTGGAACTTGAATAAATTTGATTTATTGCCCAGCCTCAGGATAAACTACCACTGCTTTATGTTGAAGACAATGTGGGAGTATCTTAAAGTGCAATGCCACTGACAGCGACTAGATGCTCCAACTGACTCCCTTTCAAAAAGTGTCAACTTCTTTATAGAAATATCAAGTCGAGTCATTATGGTCTCAATATCTAAATTCAGGTGCTGTTGAGTGTGGTGTGGTCATTTTGCTCCCCTCCCCTCCCCTCCTCTCCTCTCCTCTCCTCTCCTCTCTTCTCTTCTCTTCTCTTCTCTTCTCTTCTCTTCTCTTCTCTTCTCTCCTCTCCTCTCCTCTCCTCTCCTCTCCTCTCCTCTCCTCTCCTCTCCTCTCCTCTCCTCTCCTCCCCTCTCCTCTCCTCTTCTCTTCTCTTCTCTTCTCTTCTCTTCTCTTCTCTTCTCTTCTCTTCTCTTCTCTTCTCTTCTCTTCTCTTCTCTTCTCTTCTCTTCTCTTCTCTTCTCTTCTCTTCTGACTGGGCTGGTTGTTTAACTGGTGTCTATACTGAATGGCATTCAATTATGAGCACTGTTATCAGCCTGGGGGTTAGGGCCCTGTCTAATTCACTCCTACTCTGTTGTCACAATATTAAGACCCCCCAACCCACCCGCTCCTCCTCCGTTATCTAAACTACACACATTGGCCATCTGATAATAACGCCTGATTATGATGTATCTGACCCCCTCCCTCCTCCTCCTGCAGCTCATCCCCAGCTAAATGAAAGCATAGAGTGGATGAGCTTCTCCTACGCTGCTTTAACAGCATTAAAGCTTTGGGGCAGGTACAGTTTCCTATCAGTTTTATCCAGGAGGAAACACGAGACTCACCAGCATCATTAGTGAGAAGACATAATGTAATCACTCATGAACAGGATGTGTGTGTGTGTATGCTAGATAGGGGGTTGGTAGGCCTATATTACATTCATCAACAGCAGCACTTATTTAAAAGTGAACTTTTTTTTAATTTTGTATGTGATTGTGTGTGTGTGTGTGTGTGTGTGTGTCTGTTGGGGGGGAGGGGTTGCATGTTAACACTGGTAATTAAAGATGAACTTGTTTCAAGTTTTAGGCATCAAGGGTATTGGAGGTCAGAGGTCAGACATTTATCACAGCTAAGTGTCAGATAGGCATTGTGGGTGGGATGCAGTGTGTGCATTTGTATGTCTTTGCATATGTGTGCATGTGTGTGTGTGTGTATGAGAGAGAAACAGAGAGAGATAGCTGAAGGATGATGTGAGTTATCTTTGTTTCCCTGTCACAGATGAAGAGTGTAGGAGGAGAGAAAAGAGGGAGATGAAGAGAGAAGAAAAAAAGGAAAAGAAAAAGAAATAAGGAGGAGAGAAGAGAAAAGAGGTGGGGAGAGGGGACAGATGAAAGGAGGAGAAAAAGTATGAAGAGGAGATAAGGAATGGAGAGAAGTGGAAAAGAGGAGCAGAAAGAAATGGTGAAATGAGGAAAGAAATGACAGCAAGAGAGATAGGGCGAGGAGAATAGAGGAAGAGAGGAGCAAATGCAAAAGTAGTGGAGACGTGTAGAGGACAGCGGGAGAGATTGAAAAAAGAGAGGAAGTGTGGGAGAGCAAAGGAAAGATGAAAGGTGAACAGGAGGAGGGAGGGGAGGAGCAAATTTAGATGTTAAGAGGAAAAAAGAATGGGGAGAGCAGGAGAGGGGAGGAGAGTAATGACAGAAAAAGTAGTAGACAAGCAGAAAAGGTAGGAAGGAAAAAGTTGGGATAGAGAAGAGAAGAGAGGAGAGATGAGAGAGAAAAAAGGGGGTGGAGAGGAACAGAAAAAAAGAGGGGAAGCAGGAAGAGAGGTGGAGGGCCTCTTTATCTGTGACGCATTAAGTCATAATACATGAAACCTTCCAATGTACCATTATACTCTACAATACTCCACATTCTCTCTCTGTGTGTGTGTTGAAGAGGGCTGTTTGTGTTCGCATGTTCGCGCTGCAATTTTGTACTTTGGCTTTTTTGTCCCTGTGATTGTGCGTCACTGATGACCTCCATTAACTCATCTCTGTTTATTTCCATTAAACAGGACAGCAGGTCAGGGTTCTACTGCTCAAAGGTAAACATGAAGCTAACATATATGTGTGTCAATTAAAGAACACCTGATTCCTCCTTTACTCTAAACACACCACACTCATACCTGTACGCTCAGTCAAACACATATCCAGGAACAAAACACTCCTATACACTATACAATACATTATTGTTGGATCGATCAGATATTAGTCATTCACGTGCATGGACACTTTGTGAAATCACAAAACTCAATTTTACTGATCAAAAATCAAGTCAAAATGACTTTTATACAAAGGTGTTGTCACCATACACATCAGATTGCTCTGCTCCTTCCCTAATACACATTACAAACACCCTAATACACACACCTCACAACACAAAAACTGCCTCCGTCACATCAGTTTCAATTCAACTGAACCCAAGCCCAAATTTGTTCTGTGTCAATGTTTTCAAGTCACCCTTTATGTTATTACATTTTAGTTTGACTTTAAAACTGTTTTATATGTAGCTTGTGAGAGGCTGTGGAGAAAAGAATGAACTAATTAGTGCTCTTGTTGTACTAATTTGATTTCAACAGATTATCTCCTCTGTGTCTGATGACTGACAAAGACTCAGATTGGAACAAGAGGCGCAATGCAGCAATTGCGAGTGCATGCAAATACTTTCAAATAACATAATAATATAAGTTCACATAAAAACATTAAGAAAAGCCTTTGTCCATTCCCACTGTGTAGGAGAAAATGACAGATCTATTATGTTACACACATTAATGGATTTTGAAAATAAGATTTCATGGTTTGATATGTGCCATTACCCCCTCTAGTCAGTGTTTATGAGATGGTGGTGCAGTCTTGTTTCTTCTGAGGAGAGTCAGTCACTCTCTATAATTGTGG
Source organism: Pampus argenteus (assembly GCA_036937835.1). Lineage (NCBI taxonomy): Eukaryota > Metazoa > Chordata > Actinopteri > Scombriformes > Stromateidae > Pampus > Pampus argenteus. The sequence goes on from CM072881.1 coordinate 1,095,728, forward strand.
AGAGGGGCCCAGCTGCCTGGTTAACTGTGATCTTTACATCTGGTGAAGAACCCTGACAGGATGTCAGATTCCCAAATCATATGGCTCTGGGTGTCCTGATCACACAATTTTCATATTGGAAAAAGTTTATCCAATTAATTGTTTGATGAAGTATGCATGAATGAATCCTATGAAGTACTTACCACTTTGTCTCAGATCAAGATCTGATCTGAGACATGATCAGACATTAATCTATGGCTGCATCTACTGATTATTTCTATTATTGTTTAATCCATTCGATTAGTTGTTTGGTTTATAAAAAATGGAATAAAATGTTTATCCCAAAGCCAAGGTTACTTCCTCAAATGTCATGTTTTGTCCTCTATTCAGTTTACGGTCATCATTTGAAAAGCTGGAGTCAGAGAATTTTGACTTTTTTTCTTAAAAAATGATTAATCGATTATCAAAATAGTTGGTAATTAATTTAATGTCTGGCAACTAATCGATTAATCGACTAATCCTTGCAGCTCCAATAACTTCCTATTGGAACAAGACAGCATTTAAACAATCTTCTGTTATTGTGTGGGGCCACAAGACATGGAGAAAACTATACGTTTCTCAGGGTAAATGTCAAAAATTCTCTTCAAAACTATACTGTCTATAAGTTCCTTATGCAAGTCACAGCTTCATACACAGTTCAAATGCTGATTTAATGCCAAACGCAGGCCTGAGAAGGAGCCAGCTGCTGTAAAATTAACTCTGAGCTGGCCTCAGTTATCGATTTATTTTCTGATTACTTTTTATATGTTCTTTTATAACCAGGAAGGACATCCAGATCACCTGAAAAAAAACTCAAAAACCAAAAACACTCTAATGAGGCAGATTTTAACTGGCAGCCAACCTCCAAAAGATTATTTAAATAATGTAACTTTAAAAAAAAAAAAGGGTTCTTATTCAACGGTTTTTGTTAGATGTCATAGTGTACATATTATATTAATAATAGTAACGTTACATTCCTCCAATAGCACAGATGGGACAAGCCAGTTGGACCTGTGTGTAATACTATGGTTAGTTAATGGTACCTTTAGACCATCTCTAATCTTGCCTAAAGGTCATCTTAATTTAAGAATTGGATCTCAGTTGGTACTGAAGTATGCTCACTTCTTTAAGGTAAGTCTAGTAATGTTGATAAAGAGAGGAAAATCCCGAGCTCCGAACAGAAGCCGTTGAACAACTTTGGTGTCAGACACACACACACACACACACAAACACACTCATAGCTAGAGCTAAAGTGTACACAGGGAATTTCCCTGTGTGTGTGTGTGCATGCACATGGTTGTTTGTGTAGTTGTAGAAGTGCGTGGTAAGCATCCACACATTTCTGGGTGTCTTGAAATTGACATTTAGTTTGTGTAGGCCAGTAATGATACAGCATGAATTAAAGGTAAACTGTGGGTGGAGAATAAATATGCATGCTCTCAAATTTATACTCAGCTTACAAGCTAAATATATGATTATATGATACAGACCTGGAGACATTCATTTACAGTACTGAATGTAAAAAGAATAAAAAAATGCCATTCAAAATATTAAACCCTCTCTGTCATTTATATCTGAACCAAATAGCTGAAAGTGAAACACAAAGAAACTTGTACATGATAATAAAAGGTCTTAAACTGCTCCCACATTGGTCCAGACCAAAATATCTCAACAGCTATTGAATGACATGACATTTTGGTATTCATTCAGATATTCAGATATTCATGGCCTCCAGAGGGTAAACTCTAATAATTTTGATGATTCCTGATTTTTCATTTAGTGCTTTTTTTTTTTTTTAGCAAAATATATCAAAAACAGCCAGATTAACGTGAAATGTGTTGCAGACATCCATGATGCCTTCAGACAGATTGCAAAGTGACTTCTCCATGTGACACAATTACATACAAAGGCAATGCAAAGACGTGATTTATTTACCCCTGGTAATGTGAATTAATACTGAGGAAACAATTTTTACGTATTTCAGCACTTTATGAATATATTTCATGAATGTACAGAGAGGGGAAAGGAGGGAAATAACAGAAAGACTTTCTCAGACATGGTCGGTGTGTCGTTAACTAGCTCATAGCTAATGTTCAGTGGGAATTTTGCTGACCAGTGGTCAAACCTGTAAATTGAGTGGGAAATGTTTTTTGCCCTACGGGGGACTTTTGGTTCTAGTACTGTGGTTAGTCATGGAGACAAACTGCCAGCAAAGCTGACTCACACAATCATATTATAATTTGAGTTGGAGCAGCACCCTTTGGCAGATTGTTTGATGACTGAATATGGAGACATATTTACACACTATACCATCATCTGTTTTCATGACAGATGTCTTATTATTCACAATTTAGTTGAATAATATCTTTCCATTCATATTTCTAAACATTCATCCTCATAGAGTTAGAGAATTTGGAGATATGGATTCAATATGACATTGCACCCTCCCCTCCTCACTTTCTCCTGCAGTCTCCCTCTGTCTTCTCACTTCTTTCAGAAATATGATTTATATCTAGAATTAGCATACAATCAACCTTCATAACATCGTCTTTATTTCTTTCATTCATATCATTTAACTGCACAATGAGCCCGGTGGATTTGATTAGTCATTTTATCAACCCGAACAAATCGATTTACGTTGAACCACCCAGTTTCCCCAAAGAAGAAAGTGGAGGAAAAGGCAGTGATGTTGCTGTTGTGATGCTGATGGATGATCAATTTGGGGTCTGACATTGAACCTGCTATGCATTACACGAGGATCTTTAACGCTGAGTTTGGGTGGGGTTCAAATGGGTTTTGACAAGCAAGGTTCAGGGTTTTGATTCTGGGGTCAACAAAGCTCAGAGTTGACTAAAGTTTGATTACCTTTGACCCCCAATCATTAGTAACTGTCCCCTGCTTGTTAACAGCTTCAAACACATCAAACAGCTTTCACACAGTATCATGTGTCAACTGTATTAAGCAAAGGCTCACAGGCTACCATATGGACTGCATCTATAGTCAAGCAAATTATATTTTCATTATAAAGAATCATTTTCTCTGCTGGGACTGATGATCAGATTTGTGCCACCAGTCAGAAATGAGGTTTTACTTTATTTATATATATATTGTTGTTATGACATCTGATATAAAACAGCTGCCCCCCATGTAGCCCCAGAAAAGAGTGTGATGTTATCATTCTGATATAAACAGGACTCGGTTAAAACCTAGTACCTGGCTCGACCATGTATGTGTGACATTGTGTGTTACAGGCATAGTCAGTGGTAGTGTCTATAATGTGAATTCCTGGATATCAAATGTTCATCTGCAAATTTCTGCAGTGGTTCCAGTGATATTTTGCAGAAGTAGCGCATTGCATGACATTTTAAAATTCCCCAAAAAAGGTTACATGCAGGACCAAGAACAATAGCCTATTGTAATTACTATGCATGCCGCACACTGCAGAGCAGCTGTTTGGATAAGAAAGTTCTGCTGTGCCGTAATACAGTGTGTATGGCATGCTTTGGCTTCTGTGCCTGTACTCCTGTCTGTTTCTCCTAAGCGGGCGTGTGTGGATCGCCATCAACCTGGATCTAGCAGGTAATAAGCTGAATATAGATAGTATAGAATATAGAAGTACCTCATACAACCCCATTAAAAAAAATCCACAATGAATGAATGGAGAGAGAAAATGCTCCAAATGAGAGGCCAACAACAAAGATTCCTAAAGAGAGGATGCTAAAAACACAACTAAACACAACAAAATGCTGCAAGTTCACCCACAACACAACTGAAATGAGAGGGTGGTGGGGTGACTGTAACCTCAGCCTGAATGAAAACAGAACATGATCCACCAGGTCCCAATCCAAACAGGCCAATTAACCAATTAAGTCTTCCCATTAGCTGACCTAGCTGTGTTATTGGACTTGCTGATCAGAGAGAGTCAAAGCAATAACATGGTGATAAGATTACACTCAATTTTAGGAAGGCGAGAGAAGGCGGAGACTGCGTTTGAATTAATGTGTGGACCAACGTGAGGGAAGTGATCCCCCTAATAATCCATTAAGTGTTTGTGTGTGTGTGTGTGTGTGTATGTAGTGATATCAGGAGCTGATGTTAACTGAAATGTGTTGTGATACATCTCCTTATCACAGATGACTGTTTCTTTGAGCAGTCAGAGCTCTGCAGGTGGGTTTAAGAATGATAATGGCATACATACTGTACATGACAAAAATGACCACGAGCACACATGAGATTGATGCCGCTCAAGCTCATGCAGCAGTCATTTCTTTTTTTATTTATATAGCCCAAAGTCACAAAATACATTTGTCTCAGAGGGCTTTACAATCTGTGACACCCTCTGTCCTAGAACTTGCTCACCAAAATGTGTGATAGATGAGACACAGATGCACAGCAGCAAATCATTAACTAACTATAATCTGTAATGGGGATATGGCAACAATGATGACGGCGACAACACATGCAGTAGACGCCACGCAGGACCACAACAGCAGACACAGTCCACAAGAACCTGCTGGACGAGAGAGCACAGAAACTCCGGGGAAGAAGTTTAGTTAGTAACATGATAGATAGATGGATTAGATAAGGAGAGAGAGAGAGACAGCGAGAGAGAGAGAGAGAGAGAGAGAGACAGAGAGAGAGAAGGAGAAAGAGAGAGAGAGAGAGAGAGAAAGAGATAGAGAGACAGCGAGAGAGAGAGAGAGAGAGAGAGAGAGAGAGACAGAGAGAGAGAGAGAGAGAGAGACAGAGATAGAGAGACAGCGAGAGAGAGAGAGAGAGACAGAGAGAGAGAGATAGAGAGACAGCGAGAGAGAGAGAGAGAGAGAGAGAGAGAGAGAGAGAGTTTGTGAATCCCCCGTAACTAAGGGATGACCTGAGCCGGCCCTAATTATAAGCTTTATCAAAAAGGAAAGTCTTAAGTCTACTCTTAAAGGTGTTGATCGTGTCTGCCTCCCGAACACAGAGTGGTAGTTTATTCCACAGAAGAGGAGCTTGATAGCTGAAAGCTCTGGCTCCCAATCTACTTTTAGACACTATAGGAACCACAAGGAACCCAGCATCCTGGGAGCGCAGTGTTCTAGTGGGGTGGTAAGGTACTATGAGCTCTTTTAGATATGATGGTGCCTGACCATGAAGAGCTTTGTATGTTAGTAGAAGAATTTTAAATTCTATTCTAGATTTAACGGGTAGCCAGTGCAAGGAAGCCAAAATGGGAGAGATGTGATCTCTGATTTTGGTTCCTGTCAGAACACGTGCAGCAGCGTTCTGAATCAGCTGTAAACTCTTAAGAGACTTATTAGAGCAGCCTGATAGCAAAGAGTTACAATAGTCCAGCCTAGAAGAAACAAATGCATGGACTAGTTTTTCTGCATCCGCTTGAGAAATGATGCATCTGATACTGGCAATGTTACGTAAGTGGAAGAATGCAGTCCTCGAAAGTTGTTTTATATAGTTATTAAAGGACAAATCCTGATCAAAGACAACGCCAAGATTCTTTACGGTGGAGCTGGAGGCCATGGTGATCCCGTCTAAGGCTAAATCTCTGGAATGATAGTTTCTGAGGTGTTTGGGTCCTATTATGAGAACTTCAGTTTTATCTGAATTTAGCATCAGAAAACATTTACATTTGATTCTCTCCTCTTCTGTGTTGTTTGCTAATGACAGCACTCCTGACTGCTTAGATGACACTGAGGTCATTCGTCTTCCTGACATCCTCCCACACACACACACACATACACACACTGACACACTCACTCACACACAATTGGAGCATAATGACCAGGATGCTGTATTTCAAATATAAGTGTGCAATTGATCTCACATTTTAACAAAGCATGAAATTGTGAGAGTTAAGGTTAATGAAGATGATCAGATATCATAATGGTATCAATTAAGTCATCAAAGTAATGGCAGTGATACACATGTTGAATAATGCCAGTGTTCCATTTACGGAAACTCAATGGACAGGAATGTAAATGTGAAGCTGTACGTGTGTGTGCATGCATGTGTGTGTGTGTGTGTGTGTGCATATAAGTTACTTGACTTGTCAAGATCCTAATCACCCAGGCTATTAGAGAAGGGCCAAGCCTCATAGGACTTCAGGCTTTGATGCATCAATGTAGATTTTATGGTTCTAAATGAGATATTATAAAGTAATAACATACCCAATACTTGATTTAAATGGAGCAAATGTCGAGAAGCAAGCCTATGTTGTGTTTGTAGACGTGTCAGCTCAAACTATTTTGGAAGGAAGGGACTAATAATATTTGTCTGATAATTTAATTGAATTTGTAACACTTTAACAAGGATTTTATGTTACTCTTTAATATGTGAGTGTGTGTTGGACGCACACTAGTGGGTTATTTGACATTATGGCACAATATATACTGTATATATGTTTTTCTTTTGAGTTTTAATTTATATCAATATTTGGTTTCTCGGGCACATAACTAACATAGCAAGGCTGCATTGTAGGTATTCCAGTATTTAGAAAATGAAAAGACAGATGGAAGTGTCCATTATTTTCTATAGTTTCACCACTGATGTAAAGCCGACAGGAACAGTGCTGGGCTATGAGGTGATTTTGCCATAGTGGCCACAATTAGAATTACAGGTGTCATGACTGTACGGAATCCTGTACACAATCATTTTGAAAACCATCCATTGATGCAACTAATAACATAATTATAAATTATTTTAAGCATTGTTGCATCTTTTGCAAAACCAAACTACCGAATTTTCTAAACTATAAGCCGCTACTTTTTCCTATGAATTTTTCTTCAGCCCACAGGGGGTATATATTATAATTACACCCTCACCTCCTCAAAATGGAAAACCCACAAAGAAATTCCTATGATGCAGTTTTTAGGTTGAATGCCATCGATCTGGTTATCTGTGAAGGAAACAGAGCGGCTGCACGTCAGCCTGCCGTTAATGAATCTATGATGAGACGATATGTGATGAAGATTATCTGACGCTGTTCAACTCTGACACTGAAGAGGACGACTTCAGTGGCTTCAGTGCGCAGAAGAAATGAAGTGACAGTGGTTTGGTGTTCATTAGTTTTAGATGCTCAGGAGGAAGATAAATAGTGACGTGTGGCTTCATTTCATGAGAGAATGAAGCGACTTTAATAGTTGCACAGTTGCGCTTTAACAGTGTGCAGGAGGAAAAGTTGACAGTGATTTGGTGTTTAATGGTTTCAGGACGCAGGAGGAAGAAAAATAAAGTAACTTAGTTTTAGTGCACAGGAGGAAGATGAATAAAACCATCAATGACTTTTCTGTTTTCTTTATCAGCGCGTTTATTGCTACGTTTATTGCGGCACTGATCAGAAACAATCAGTTCAGGTATATGAATAAACACATTATGGTACAAAATCTTTCTTATTCTTATTTCTCAGCCTGGATATCGGCGGCTTATAGTCCGGTGCGGCTTATATGTGACAAAATATATATTTCATTAAAATTTTAGTGGGTGCGCCTTATATTTAGGTGCGCTCTATAGTGCGGAAAATACGGTGGATAAACTCTCAAAAATGCCATTTTTGCTTCACAACTTTACATACAAACACCAAATAAATAGTTCTTTCCACATTCCAACTGCACACTGACATGCTGCATATAAAACTTTATTATCTAGAGTTTAGGGAAAATAGACTGGTAGTGTTTAGCAAATAAAACACACAAGTTTTTAGTGTTTGTGTGTCTAATATAGATAACCATGTTATGTGTATAAAGTGGAGTGACAGTGCTTATCTTTTAGAATACCTGCTCAATAGAGACGATACATGAGTTAGTGGTTTCAATAAATGTGCCACAAGTATCTGTTTTTTTATGTTTTGGCAATTGCAAAACACTGTAAGTGGTTACTCTGTACATTTCTGATTTTATTCCTGGTTGATTTGGCAAAACCCATAGTTACCGTGGTAACACTAAGTGTGGCTTACAGTAATACTATAGGTGCCAGAATTCTGGGGGTAGCAAACATAGGCATATATATCTAGATACCGCATTGGCCGCTGGATTGTACACCATGTTGAGCTCAACATCATGCCTGAAACTTGCTATCAGAGGGTGTATGCACACACATGCATGACTCTTATTTGTTTATATATCACATGATGCCTGGAGCAACTGTGATCTGACGAGTAGTTTTACAGTGGGGCACAGTAAAGTTGGTTTGCTTACTAAGGAGTTCCCTTGTGCTTGGTAGCTCTTCATCTAACAGCTCACTGTGGCTCCTGTTTGTGTTCTTGTATTATAAAAATACAGAATATTACTATTAGCATATTTTGTAGACATTTGATGAACGACATTTACGTTTAGCGCTAACTGTGATGACAAATATATTGCCTTTCCTGTGGCTGCATCAGGATGTTCTGTTTGAGTAACTTAATACAGCTCTGACACAGTGTAGTAAAGAGAGTGAGCAGTAAAGTAAGACTATTATCAGTAAGATAAAAATTCCCTGGATTACATGCATGGATCGTTTCTTGTAAAGGCACCTTAAAAACCCTGCCACTACGTACCATATCAACACTACTATATAGACAGATATCACATTTTAAAGAAACATCCTACACTTTAACATGAATGCAATGACATTCATTTGTTTGGTCTCAGATGAACCTCCACATTATTAGAGCAACACCAGAGTTCAAATGTGTCAATCTGACCCAAAAGGATGTCATTAGACTTACTGCAACTCATGCTTTTATTTTTTTACTAATGTGGTCAAGTTGACAGATACTGACCTATTTGATGTGTGTTGCTCCCTAAAAGTCTGATTATGATTGAACCCTTGCGTTGGTTGGAGTTGCTTGTTAGCTGAAAAACAACTGCAGCACCAACAAATAACACAGAAGACATGTGAAAACATAAGGCTGATGTGAAACATTAATTATTGCTACTATAGTGGTTAATTAATGTAATTGACAGCAACTTATTGCTGAGGGAACCTTGCTGTATGATTAATGTACTGACAGGCTAATGGGTAAACTTCGACCATATTTGAACACTATAACAGACACACACACACACACACACACACACACACACACACAGGAGATGGTTAGTTGGTCTCTACCTAGCCCTCATGTCTCAATGTGACTGCTGGTAGTAAATTAAATAGCGATTAGTTGAGGTCATTTGTTAGCCTGCCTGACACCTGACCAACTCCTGGGAGGTGCTGGAAGATGAATGGAGCGCTCCATGAGTATGAAGTCAACAGGTGAAGATTAACTGGCTTTAATGATGCCATTTGCTTAATGTCTTTGCCATTTTCTGTCTGTCTATGTCTGTCTTCTCTCTTTTTTCTAGAAACAAAGTAAGCTTTGGTGCAATGTTTGTCAAACATTCTGAAAGCTGCTAGTTTCTACATACAGTTAAATATATGGAGTCAATAGCTGCACCATTTACCCCATAATGAAAACATACATTTTGATTTCACCAAATTTAATCTTTTACTGTGGTGGAATCCATGTACATTTACTCAAGTATAGAACTTTATGCTACTTTAAACTTCCACTCCACCACATTCATTCTCCAGTTTTTTAATTTGTACTTTCATTTATTTCAGTTATAGGTACTAGTTTCGTTTCAGATCTAGATTTCACGAGTAAAGACTGTAATATATTTTATATTTGAAATGAATTTGAATCTGTTTTCACTTTGACATATAAGGTTCTTTTTCAGCGATCAGTGTAAAGAGGCCTCATTAAATTCTTTTTGATTCCATGTTGCAACAGTAAAACATGAAAAATTCGAAACATGATGAATACTTTTACAGGCACTGCATATATTTGTATCTATCTTTGAGTGGATTTTTGCCTTAGGAGTAGTTTTACTTTTGGTACGAGTACATTTTACTAATTCTTGTGTACTTTTACTTGTGAAGTCAAGAATATTTTATACTGTGACACTACCTGATTTTACTTATATTACAGTTTTTCTCCATTGGTTTGGCTCATTTCTTGAAACTGAGATGACATTCTCATAACAACATGGACAAATCCTCAAACTATCTTGCAGTTTCTCACAACAGAATGGCATTTATCATTGCTTTCATCACATTTCCAAATGCTTTGTACATGTGTCAAACCTTTAGTACATCCTTACAAATAGCTATGTACAAGTATCCTACAGTTAACACAATCAGCCAACATTTAGTACATTTTTCAAATGAATGTATATTGCTGATCTATCCCAATTGGTTGGTTTTCAGTGTCATGGTTATTGTCCTCAAAACATGTCAGCACATTTTCATCGTATAAGTCATCATATGCAGAATAGTCTGCTCAATTGTCAAATCAGTGTTAGGAAACTGGAATAGAATACAGTACATATTTTGGAAGTTATAGTAAATTTAGGATAATCAGGTCTCGAAGGGCCCTACCTACCCCAGTTTGTAATTATATGGGACAACGTTAGTTTCCACCGGGGTCCACGCATCCGGGGATGGTTCAACATGCATCCAAGAATGCACAATGTGTTCTTGCCACCATACTCTCCATTCCTCAATCCTATCGAGAAGTTTTTCTCTGCTTGGAGATAGAGAGTGTATGAACACCATGCGGAAAACCAGAAGGCTCTCATGACTGCAATGGACGCTGCCTGTGAGGACATAACAGGGGATCAGTGTAGAGGATGGCTCAGGCATGCACGACGCTTCTTCCCACGCTGTATCTCAAGAGACAACATCAGATGCGATGTGGATGAGAATCTGTGGCCGAACAGAGCACAGAGAATGGATGGCCAGGAAGATGAGGATGGTGACCAGGAGAGAGAGGGGAGTGACCGTGACTAAACAAAATGTCTTCATTTGTGACTCTTTGTATTTACAGTGCTGATTTGTTGATTTTTTTCTTTTTTGTGGGTTTTTGTATTTTGTGTACACAGTATATTTTCCTTTTTTACGGTTCCCTACCTACTGTAATGTGTACAATCTACGTTAGTTGAGAATAAAAATGAAAATTCCTCGGCAGAATGAGTGCAGTGTGTGTGTGGTGTGAAAATGTTATGCCTATAGTTAGAAATATGCCATGACAAAGCGTCTAAGCATTTTGACTTGCAGTACTTACACAATACCAAAGGGACAATGCATTTTGGAGGCACTGACTAGTTATATGAGAAGGAAATGTAGTTTTGACTGAAGGGTAAACTGTTTTGGGAGCTGTACAATCATTGCCAGGTGATCCATGTAGTTGTGCAGTACCATCCAAGTTATTTTGACAGAAGTACTGAATGAATCAAAATGTGCCAAAGCAATAGAGAAGGATCCATGCCATTTTTATGGTACTGACTATTTACTATGGGAAAGGGATTTCATTTTGAAGCATGGATGAGTAGTTTTGGGAGACAAATTACATTTTGCTGGTTATCTGAAGTGTTGTGCAGAACTGCAAGTCTGTTTGGCCAAATTGCTTTATAGTTATGAGAATGTCATCTCAGTTTCAAGAAATGAGCCAAACCAATGGAGAAAAACTGTAAATAAAAGGTCTTAATACTTCATCCACCACTGATGTGTTCAAAGCAGAATGTTAAATAAGTAAATAATTGTATGTTTGTCTTTTTGGTTTGATATCACTTAATGAACCAATACTGATGTTGATATGTATGGACTAAACTTGAAAAGTACCTAGTACAGTATTTGAACTGCATGGTGTTTAATATGTTCAGAATAGTTCATTTTCACAAGAAAATATTGTTATTATATCAATGCAGTTTTTCTCTCTAGCCTTTATGACTATGTTTTAAAGCATATGAAAGTATGTTAAGATAGGCAAGACATCTGTGTAAAAGATAATAACTGGTAATGTAGTGTATAATGTAATGAAAGGTTTAGCACATTACATTATAATTTTTTGAATGTAATAACTAATTTTATAATTAATGTGGCGAAATATGGAGGGTATGTGTCTACTGTGTCTACTCTATGTGCCTTAAGTAAGACAAACCAGTGTGGGATCATGGTTTGGGAAGAGGAGTCTTTACACAGTTTTCAATCATTCTCAATAGGATGAAAAATAAGCATTTTTAATAATTTGAATAGACATAAAAATACACATTTACAGTTGAAATAACTTACAAACCCACTTAGAATTAGACAGAATTCATCTTATGGCCCTGCAACTACTGCAAAAAATGGCTACAATTCATTACTTCATTATATATTAGTGCAAATTGCAACATTAGTAAAATTGTTCTTTGCATGCTCCTCCATTCACAAAAAGACATTGTGATTAACTACCATGACATACCTCTAATGGATGGTCAAGCTGATCAATAAATTGACCAAGGGTGGAATAATAATATAATATTCACAAAACTACCAGGGTGGTCCTTCAAGAGTGCTGCTAACCCTCCTAAAACATAACTACTCTGGTCTGAATACTATAATATACATTTTTAGGCTTGTCCAAGCTAAAAATAAATGAATGAATAGATGCCATCAAAAGTGAAACCTGTATAGAGTTTTTTATATTTCACTATGTTGAATATTTCTCTATATTAGATAGATAGATAGATGGATAGATAGATATATAGATAGATAGATAGATAGATAGATAGATAGATAGATAGATAGATAGATAGATAGATAGATAGATAGATAGATAGATAGATAGATAGATGGATGGATGGATGAATGGATGGATGGATGGATGGATGGATGGATAGATAGATAGATAGATAGATAGATAGATAGATAGATAGATAGATAGATAGATAGATAGATAGATAGATGGATGGATGGATGGATGGATGGATGGATGGATGGATGGATGGATGGATGGATAGATAGATAGATAGATAGATAGATAGATAGATAGATAGATAGATAGATAGATAGATAGATAGATAGATAGATAGATGGATGGTTAGATGGATGGATGGATGGATGGATGGATGGATAGATAGATAGATAGATAGATAGATAGATAGATAGATAGATAGATAGATAGATAGATAGATAGATAGATAGATAGATAGATAGATAGATAGATAGATGGATGGATGGATGGATGGATGGATGGATGGATGGATGGATGGATGGATGGATAGATAGATAGATAGATAGATAGATAGATAGATAGATAGATAGATAGATAGATAGATAGATAGATAGATAGATAGATAGATAGATAGATAGATAGTTAGATAGATAGATAGATAGATAGATAGATAGATAGATAGATAGATAGATAGATAGATAGATAGATAGATAGATAGATAGATAGATGGATGGATGGATGGATGGTTAGATGGATGGATGGATGGATGGATAGATAGATAGATAGATAGATAGATAGATAGATAGATAGATAGATAGATAGATAGATAGATAGATAGATAGATAGATAGATAGATAGATAGATAGATAGATAGATAGATAGATAGATAGATAGATAGAAATAAGAAAAGAGAAAGAAATATTGTCACTGTTGCCCTTTTAAACCTTCAATTAAATAATGTGTAAGACACATGCAACAACTGGCTTGGTTACCATATTCATACTGCTTGTAATTTAATATAATATATTAATAACTGGATTTTCTAAATTCAAACATCCTCCAGTATATAATTTTGCCAGAGAAGCAGTAACACACACCTTTGCCTCTGCATGTCTATTTTCCCTTCCTCTTATTAGGTTGAACATGGCGTGAAATGAAGATGACACATAACATGACTGTGAAATGGCAGTAAACTCTTTGACCTGGAAGACTTTGCTTCCCTGTAGTTGGAAGCATCCATTAGTTCACAGCAGAGTCATCATTTCCAGTCACACCCCTCACACTGAAACTCACTAAGGATGGATATTGATGAGACACACACACACACACACACACACACACACACACACACACACGCGTTAGGTTTCCATCTGTTCAGGGGACATTAAATACATTCGTTTCCTGGGGACTTACCCTAATCCTAACCATAACCACTGCATGCATAAAACGAACCCTAACCTTAACACGACCTAAACTAACCTGAACTTTAAACGTTAAAGTCTTCACCCTAAACCCTAAAGATTTACATTGGGGACAAAGAGTAAGTCTCCCTTACTTTTTGTCCCCATAATGGAGGTGAGTCCCCACAACACAAGATAGATAGACAGACAACAGACAAACATGAGTTCTTTTTCCATCTTTCTCTAATGATTCTGATATGAGGGAGTGTTTTATAAAAACTCTTTATTACTGTTACAGGACATTAGCATTAATGTTTTCTGATGATGGTACAGAAGTCAAATGTCAATGATGGAGCCTGCCTCAGTCTAATGACTGAGACAGGGGATTGCTTTAATGAGTGGAAACCAATTAACTCTGACCTGCTGGTTCGTGGCTGCTCCCATGTGATCCTCCAGACAGGCTGCAGATGATAAATGGGAGCTGAGAGATTCATTCCAAATGTATACAGCCATCACTTAAAAAATGTGATTCTGATCAATGAGGGTTTAAAGAGATCATGTAATATTAAATAAATACATCAGTTTTACTCCTGGGCAGTATTTGGTCTGTTCTTGCCATTATATCATTGGTTTGTAAGTCCAACTTGGTCTGCTTACATATTTAAAACCTGAGGACATAATGATCACTTATTGGGTCACCTTAGTTATAATTGATGTCAATAGTGACTCAGAAACAGAATCAGAATATGTATGCAAGCGTACAGAGAATGTGTCTTGTTAGCCAGGTGTAAAGGTTTAACGCACCAAAGTAAAATTAAAAAGAAATATGGAACTTTGGGATGTGCAGAATGTATGGTGCACTAAAGTTGAATTTGATGCCAAAGATTTGTGTGCATTTACTTCATGGTGATTCAACTAAAATCATTGAATTCTCTCCTCTTGGCAGCCATGAAACAGAAACATAATTTCATTAAACACCTCCTTATTGGTCAGATTTCTTATAGGATTCAAGGATTCAAGGATTTTTATTTGTCATTACAACACATGTAAACATGGGATGCAACGAAATTGCTTTCCCCTGGTCCTGGAGCAGCCCAATATCCAAATATAAAATAAAATATAAAATAAAAAAATATATGTGTGTATTGTAAGCATACAATATAATAATGTGAATTCCCAGTGCTGTCAGTCATTCAGTTGAAGACATGAATACATTTTTGGAATTAAAAATGCATTTAAAATAGTATAAACTATATATTAAAATTCAACATTTAACAAATGAATAAGAGAAATACTGTACATCCATATGAAAGTTAATGAGGACCTTATCCATCCATGCATCCATTTTCTGACACATTTTTTCGGGATCCCGTCACCTTTGGCATCATACTGAGTGAGAAAACCCGGACATTGTTCAGCACCTCCTGGGGATCAGAAGGCGTTCCCAGACCACAAGACATACTGTATGTTGTCCTTCCAGCATGTTCTGGGTCTGCCAGGATGCATCCTAACGGTGTCTAATCAACCTCAGCTGGCGTTTTTCAAAGCTCCAAGCTACCTTTATCACCAAACACCCTCTACAGGAATCTCATTTTGGCCACAGTCTCATTCTTTCAGTCACTACCAGGGAAGTACAAGAGACAACCCTGGCAGAGCCCTCAGAGACCTCTGCCAGGGACTGAAGAGTGAGGCTTATATACTGAATACTGTCACTATAGTTTTCTGACTTGTGAGATATGAAATGACGAGTTTTGATGAAAAAGCTGAAACACTGTCTGAATACTGAAATACTGTATGAACGTGTAACAAAGACAATACAAAACAAGACTTTTCTCTGCATTCCTGTCATGATGCACAGCATGCCATCGCCCATGCAGAGCATGTGCAGGATACACACACACACACACTCACACACACACACACACACACACACACACACACACACACACACACACTCACACACACACACACACACACACACACACACACTCACGCACGCACACACGCACACACGCACACACACACACACACTCACACGCACGCACACACGCACTCACACACACACTCACACGCACTCACACTCACACACGCACTCACGCACACGCAAACACGCACACACGCACACACGCACACACGCACACACGCACTCACGCACACACGCACACACTCACACGCACACACACACACACACACACACACACGCACACACACACACACACACACACACACACACACACACACACACTACTTTCTTCTCATGTAACAACAGCACTACTCTATTTGGAAGTAGGGCATTTGTTAGTAGAAGACGACGCAAGATTTCTTTCCCACACAAACAGAGTTTGGATAAAGATGAAGTGGTAGAATTGTCCTCAGTTTTTGCTCAGAAACAGTAAGAAAGTAAAAACGGCAAGCAAGGCAGTGTAGTTCAATGATGAACTATTAATCTGACTAAGGCACAAAGTCCATGGAGTGGACGTTGTCAGGGGATCAGGTAGAACAGGGCATGCAGAGGTGGTAACCAGACAGCAAGGTCAGTGGAAGACTGCATGTGTTGTCGCCGTCATCATTGTTGCCATATCCCCATTACAGTTTATAGTTATGTAATGATTTGCTGCTACTGTAATAATTCATCATTCATTGTAACCTATTCTTATCATCCATTGTAATTCATTATAATTCATTGTGAGTGTACAATATGTGTTTGTTGATTGTTCTGTACATGTGACATCATTGCACGTCTGTCCGTCCTGGGAGAGGGATCCCTCCTCTGTGACTCTTCCTGAGGTTTCTTCCACCTTTTTCCCTGTTAAAAGGTTTTTTGGTGGACAAGTTTTTCCTCACTAATCGAGGGTCTAAGGACAGAGGGTGTCACTTCCTGTACAGATTGTAAAGCCCTCTGAAACTAATGTATTTTGTGATTTTGGGCTATATAAATAAAATTTGATTTGGTTTGATTTGATTTGAAGACTGACTAGTTAGGCTGGCTAGTTTTTTTTTTTTTCCATCAGAAGTCAAGTAGCAGAGAGATAAATGCCTGTTCTCAGCCATCAATGAGTAGCTCCAGCCGCTCTGCATACATGTCCATAACTCACAAAAACAAAACTTCCAGTGATTAACTACAAAACTGCATTTGTCTCATAGTTAATGTACAGATTTGGACTGATTCTGTCAATGGTTTTTGGTACAAAGTCCATTTTGCATTTAAATGTGTCCCTCTGCTGCTGCAGGTTTCATGCTGTTAGTTGGTATTAACATACTGTATGTTGTCTGGGAGCAGATTTCAGAGCAGATGGAAATGTTCTTGTCTGAAACAGTGAGAGGCTCATTTCATGGAGTGGATTGTAGAGGGAGCAGAAATGGGGTATTTTTCTCTTTTTCTTAATAATGTTCACACATATTTCCGTGTGTGGGTTTCAAGTTTTAGTGCGGATGAATGTTTTACTTTGGGAAACAAGTCAGAGTAGTAATCAATTTGAATAAAATTTGACAGTATAAGCAGTGGTGCAGCGGTCCTAATTCCATTGCTTTAACCACATCATACCAAATGAAGGATGTGCCAAAAATCTTCAATTGTCTTTTTGTATATTTGTAGTATTTTGGAGGAATGATAAGTATGAAAGGATGAAAACAATTAGGTTGTGGTTTGGCTGAGAAAACCAGTTGCAAAAAATACAAAACACAAAGCTTCCCTGTCATTTTGTCCAAAAATACTTTTATCATCAGATTTTCACCTCTAATTCCAACAGCAGAATAATTCAGTAAAGCAAGTAAAGCAATATTCTAATATAGCAAAAATCAGATTATAGTAATTCTCTCCTCCTCTGTCATATGTTATTTCAGTGCCCTCTTTCTGAGATTCCTTTGATGGTCAACCTCAATAGAGGAAAGAGCCACCTACACCAAATTACCAAGAAAAACAGAAACCTCCCACGGGCCGAGGAAAAGAAAGAGAATCTGCCGGCCAAACAGGCAGCCATCTCCCACATGGTCAGCCTCACCACTGTGTGTGTGTGTGTGTGTGTGTGTGTGTGTATTGGGGGTGTCCTGGCAGGGGGAATCTGAGGATGTGGGTGGACAGCGACAGGCCTTGAGAGCACATGAAGGTGGAGAGACAATGAGAGAGCATGAGCAGGGGAGAGAGAGAGAGCAGAGCAGAGTTTCAACATGTTCATTTCATTTATAGAACCCAATGTACTGTCAGCACAATTCTGCAGACACAACACTCACAAAGAAGTCTTTCAAAGCACCCTCTATGAAAAATAACCAGTATATTTGGTCATTTATTTTAGCAGCACCTTCTCATATAGATGTCATATAGTTTTCAATCATTTCCAAGAGAATAACTGATATCTCATTTTTTTATTGATAAAAAATGATCTGACCTGTGGTGGCTTATGTCGTCTGGTATTAGAGAAAATGTAAGTGCTGGTTTTAAGACATTCTATGAACTTTCTCTGGAATTCATCATGCGTCTAAACTACTAAATGTTATTATATCATTATTTCTGATTGTTCTTTAAAATTCTGTAAGTAAGTGCTCACTCACCGTGTGTACTATATCTCAATTTCCTCCTAAATCAATGCTAAATTACACAGAAATTATTCATACATGAAAGGTACACAGATTTTATGCAGTATGCAGTATGTAGCATGTTTATTTGATATATTTGATATAATCTAATGACTCCAACATAATTATACATATACATATATATATATATATATATATATATATATATATATATATATATATATATATATACACATAAATAATTAAATAAAATTCAAATATGAAATGAAAATAAAAAAATATATTTTGTAAATTGCATATAAACATATTATATTACATTATTTTTACTTACCTTCTTTCATGTATGAGTATTTTTCAGCCCTGCCCATTCTGTTATTCCAGCCTAAGGTCATCCTTTCAAGGTTGCATTACACAGTGAGGCAGACAAAACAAACGAAACAAGAACAGAAATAATAATAGTAATAATAACTGCTGGGGATGACAGAGTTGGGTTTGGAGCAAATGGATCATTGTGATGGAAATATAGATGCTCAGGTATCTTTTCCTCTTAATTTAAGAGAATTCATGTATGTTTGAACTATACAGTTACACAGTTAAACACCCACCATGACGTTCATCTTAATTTTAGTGTCAACATCTGGAGTGTGTCGTCCTTATATTGTCGCACAGAAAGTATATCTCTGAAAAATGTGATGAAGAAAAGAAATAATGGAAGAAAATTGTTGCTTATAAATTGTTATTAGGAATGAAGAAACAACAGACTTTAACTTTAACTTCATTTAAATTATTATTCAGTCCAGTAACTTCATCA
>CM072881.1:1120000-1127500 GCA_036937835.1 Pampus argenteus
TGAAACACAGAACAACAAAACACAGAAGGAAATCAAGAAAGGAAGCCTGTGTGTATGTGTGTTTGTGTTTTTGTATGTGTGTGTTCTTGTGGTGTACCTCTAGTTGTGGGCTATGCATGCACTACGGTGAACATCGGCTACATGGTTCACTTCCCCAGAAGTAAACTATGATTGATTTATTATTGATTTATTATAATGTATGTATTGTATTGTAGTAATGTTGATCATAAATAAAGACTTGCTAAACTGAACTTTAGGTGCAACCCCCCCCACCTCACATGCTCATACGTATATCTTTAAAGAAAATATTATATCCTCCTCTCCTACTGGTCATTGAAAGATCCCCTCCTGCTGTAAGACATTCACAGTACTTAAACTACTTACTTTAAAAGTATGTTCTAAAATTCTAAATTCTAAATCAAATCAAAATCAAATCAAATTTTATTTGTATAGCCCAAAGTCACAAAATACTGTTGTCTCGGAGGGCTTTACAAATGTGACAACAGTAATGAACTGACCGTGCTTCCAAAAGCTACTAAAAGCACACCAAGTCACACCGTTGGACTGGTTAACGAGTTCCTTTGCCACAAAGATTATGGTCATAGCTCCAAAGATGAGCGACCACGTTTTGAGTCTCTGGAGAGTAGGGCAAACGTATAATGTAGTAGCTACAAAGTCAGTGAAGCTCTATAAAGGTCCCTTGCATGTTTGAAATATAGAAAAATCACAGGATTTGTCTCTGATTTTTGTCTCTGTACAGGCACAGTGGTATCAGACAGAAACAATTCCAGTATTTTGCTGGTTTTACATTTCTGTTTGTGTACACTATATGTTAAACAGGCCTCTTAACACAGAGACATAAGATGGACTCATGCAAAGAAAGTGAATAAAGTAAAACTACAAAATGAAATGTTCTTACACATTTTTGTGTACATGGTACAAGACAAGGCATGTCTATAACAGAGGTTTCCCACTTAGTCGCTTTCTTCTTTTCTCTAGTTGCTCTTTTCTCTTTTCTTCTCGGCTATCTTGGACCGATATCAGAGTGTTTCCACTGGCTTTTATGTTTCACACAGTAAGCGATGAAAGCTGTCAGTCTGTAATGCAACAAAGCTTACAGTCATGGTGGCAGGAAAGCTGCTTTAAAGAAAGAATTATGGATTTGGGAGCAGTGACTTTCAGAATTAAGGCTACAATGATCTTCCACCTCAGGGAAAATGGGCACTGGTGTGATGTTAGAAAGACTTTCCTGTTGAAGTGTCTTTGAGCAGGACATTGAAAGAGCTGCTGCTCACTGTGAAAGCAGCTCTGAGTCAAATGTCAGCTTAATGCTTTGAATTTGTTTTTACAGGTCTGTCCAGGCTAGTTTGAACAAAGGTAGGATCATAAAAGAAAATGTTCAACATGACAATGACAATAAAACACACTTATTTACACATATTACGCTGCATATATTTCCCAACCTTGGTATTTTTCAATCAGTGTTGTGCATATTTCTTAGCTTAGATCTCAGCATGTTGTTCTGCATACTTATGTTCTTCTATTCTTTTGCTATATTTCAATATGAGCTCTCCATGAATATAAATGTCTAATTTTATCTAATTATACATTTGCAAATGCCATTAATGGCAGGACTGAATTTATTTAGTCATAGACATTTCTACATTTCTAAAAGTATATGCTAGTATATAAGTCAATATATATAAGTTATACGTTTATTAGTATATAAGTATGGTAGAACATGAAGCTGGATGATAGCCTGTTCATGGGATTAATGTTCTGCTTTATGGTTGTTTTTTCTATGAATGCTTTATTATTGACACTACTTAAAGCATGGAGGTGGGGTAGGAGTGATGTGAGTCAGGTATTATCCCAATAAACAAAGAGAGAATGTTAGAGGCAGCACATGGCAATGATCTGAACATCTAAAATAAGCTGTTGTTAAAGTCCAGACAACTTTATTCATGCATATTATTCAAAATAATTCATATTTATTCAAAAATATTTCATTTTATCTTAACTCTTTTGTAAACAAAACTACAACTACAATAACATCAAATGTTGTGTATGATTATTTTTTTACAGTCCTTCATGTGAGTTGCTAGAATGTGCCCTATCTGAAACTTTATAGAGGCTCTTCTTTCCAAAGTAAATGATGTTGTAGTCCCAACAACTTCCAACCCAACAGTGTTCTAACTCAGGGAGGAGCAGGACTGAAGGTAAAGTGAGAAAATATGACTTATACCTGCATGTATGTAGAGAACATTCCACACTGATTCCAGTATACTCAGGTACAGGTAGGTGACCCACAACCTACCAAGGCTTTTCTGGGCCATAGACCCTAAGCCTTACCCCTAATTACACAGTCCTTCAAGGTCAGTAGGAAGCTTTACATGCCCGTTACCTTGTTTTTTATTTCTTCACATAGAACCTGGTTCTGCTTAAGGTTTTGTTCCCTTAAAAGGAATGTTTTCCTTGCTTTTTCATGGGGCAATTGTTGGGTCTCTGTAAATTAAAGACCTGCTTGACTTGTACAATGATGAAGAAAGGGTTGTAAGTAAAGACATGTATTAAGATGTTTAAAAAGTAGTTTAGTAGCTAATCTTTACAACAAATTCCGGCCTAAAATGAATAAACACATTTAAAACCATCAATGAACACTTTAAATCAAACATCATGTCAGCTGGTCAAACTGTTTTGTGAAGCTGTGGATGAGGAGAAACCACCATCATCACTGGCTGATATCAGATATTGAATATTGCTTCATATATGGGGCATATTCTTTCCTTAATGAGCCTTTCAGTTCTCCATATATGGGCATTGAAAGTCAACAGTGTATATGTGGGGGTGGTCACTGCTGTTTGTTGATCTGTCAGATTTAAATTTAAACCAAATAGCTTTTTCACTCTTTCGGTTGCACACTCATCGTCTCTCTCCACCCCACTCAAACACACAAACAAACACATACACATTTGCATGTGGGCTACAAAAGCAAACTGTATTCAGTGTGGGTTTTGTCTTGTTGTCTTTGACAATTAAATAGACATTAGTAAAATCAAAAAAGATTATAGTCTCTCATATTAAACTCTAAAACTCTGATGCAATGATGATTCATTCAGTGTTGTAGGTTCAATACAAAAGTGTCAAAAGTTTGCAAAATATTAATTTTGCGAATTGGACATAACCCAAGCAGTTAGATATTGATTATTAAATGAATAGGAGACCGTGGTCTAAGATTTGTGAGACTAAAAAATATCTGTCAAACGTTGTTTTATTTAGGGCACTATATCCTAAACTAAGTGTTGACACAGGCAGACGATTAGTCTCTATAGTAATATTATAATGTTATTGCTGTCTGTCTATCTTGATCAACCTCTGATAACCACTATACAGAGGGTACATTCAAGGGACATTACAGGGATTTTCCCTGGGTTGCTGATGCACTCCTTTACAATAACTGCTATGTGTCAAATGTATCTTATGTCAAATTAAAGATGATGTGTGCTGTGAAGAGATCACTAAACTATAAAGGTATTTCTGTCCTGAGAAAACAAAGTTTGTTATATCAAGAGATCACAAAATCATTTTCCTAGTTTGGGCTAAGCTGATTAGTTCCAATCAGGAGAAACTTTAATTCTACAGCATACAATGACATTTTAGACAATAGTGAACTATATATATATATATATATATATATATATATATATATATATATATATATATATATATATATATATATATAGTTCAGTCTGGTGATAGGATTGATCTATTCACATGTACTCTATTCTTACAAGATAACGAAAAAATAAAAAATAAAATTCAGCTTCGCCAGCTTGTGAGAGACACACTGATGGAGTGCTTTCATTTCATTCTGCTCATTTTGTCCATAATCATCAGTCATCATTTGAAATATTCAGTTTAAGTAATTTACCATTCTGGAAATAAAACTAAACATTTTTAGGTTGGGGACAATCATTTGCAACACCTGCTCACCCTATCCTATCCTAGTTTTAACAAGCACTAGTATGTCTGTGCTAACACAATATGTCCCCAACTATTCACACACTCTCACAGCACTAGCACTATACTGGCAAAAGGACATATTCAAATGTGAACAGAAGGTTTTCTTTTTCTCTCTCTCTTTTTATTTCCACTAACAGAATGGTCACCTACATACACATATACACACACACATTATGCAGGCATGTGTTAAATGAATACAGCTGTTATTGACAGGGCTTATTGACTCGTATGTTGATTAATGTGAGGGATGTGTGTGTGAACGTGACTCTCTGAAGCGATTTAAAATCACAGTTAAACGTTTCATTAGTCACACCTTGATGTAAAGACATGGGCTTGAATTGATGACATAGCATTGCTCTTCTTTCACTTTCATCATTTTTATTATTATTTGTACTACTAGTTAGCAGTAGAAATATAGAAGCAGTGGTAAAGGTGGCAATATTAGTGAATGTAGCACTTTTAAAAGAAAAAATAATACAGCAAAACAATACAACAGGTCAACAGTCTTGAAAATAGCAGATGATCCAAGTTAGGCTTTTTTTTTTAGAGATATGCAAAAAACGTAACCAACCATTCTTGAGCCCATAACTCTATAAGTCTAAGTCTATACGTGTGGGGGGGATTTAGATAGATAGATAGATAGATAGATAGATAGATAGATAGATAGATAGATAGATAGATAGATAGATAGATAGATAGATAGATAGATAGATAGATAGATAGATAGATAGATAGATAGATAGATAGATAGATAGATAGATAGATAGATAGATAGATAGATAGACATTGACAACTGCGTAATGTGGCTGATTAACACATAAACACACGCATACACATACACAAGATGGAAACTATATTCCACCCAAGGTGCCCGATATGTTCTGTTTTCTGTCTGTCAACTTTCTCCACCCACGGAGGGACTTTACAAGCTCAAACACAGAAGAGTGAGTCCATGACCTGTATGTCTGAGCGTGTGAGAGTGTGTGTGTGTGTGTGGGGTTTTTTGTGTGTGTGTTTTTGTGTGTGCGTGTGTAAGATAGAGAGAAATAGAGAGAAAGAGAAAGACACTTCCTAAGGAGTCCACAGGAGGGCACACAATTCTCTATGGACTAATAAATAATTGCAAACAACTCTGTTAAAAAAAATGACAGTATTCATGAGGAAAAATTGAAAATTGCATTGGGATTAATCAACATTTTTAAATGTTATGACATCATAAATACCATTAAAATATAATGGTGATGTCCAGTGAATTAAACATAAGAAAATCTGAAATGAATGAAACCTGACCTCTCTGTACTAGTCCAGTCATCATTATTATGGACCACCACTGTCACCTGTCACGTGTGTTTATTCCACATGGCCCACCATCACTGCCTCTATAAATATTGGTTTCGTTTTGTTAAGCTCTATAAATATCTCTAAATGACTATATTTAACTCCTCACTAAACCAAATCTATTCTTTCCTAGAGCATAGTCAAATTAGACTGACAAAAGTTTCCGAGCCCATGAAGCCTATCGCACTCAAAGGAATAAATTCCGCTCCCCTGTCCGTCTCATTTGATTGTGGTTATGCCAGAACGTCTCTCTCTCTCTCTCTCTCTCTCTCTCTCTCTCTCTCTCTCAGCTCGGTAAAACTCGCCACTTTCCGATGATCATATTCCGGAATCCAAACCAAATAAGGAGCATGGGGGTGTTCCCTGCACACCGGATTCAACCTTTTATGGGTCAAGAAGCTCAACCGGAATTCCTCTTTTGATATCAGAGCACGATTAGATAGAAGATACACGGGTATAAAATCAAAAAAAAGAATATATATATTTTTAGAAAGCTTATGAAATGAGTGCTGTTGATGCTAAATGTGGTATATTTTGTTGTCATGATGTTTTACGGCTGTTTATCTCTGTTTAGCAGTGAGTGGAAAAAAGTCTGTTTTGGCTCTTCTGCAGCAGCGGGTTCTCCATTGACAAGTGATTCCCTTTGAAATCGTCACGGAGCGTCCCAGCCAATCAGCATCCTTTGCGCCTCTCCCCTCCCTAGTCTTCTCGCCCCTCCCACTCCATATTTGGTTAATGACGTAGCGGCTGTATTCAAAAGGTTCCCCATATACATCCTCGGGCCAGGGCCGCCGTTTGCAATAAGAGTTAACTTGACACTGTGTTAACTTTGTCACCAGAGCGCATGAAGCGCACCAGAAACACGGAGCTCATCCTCTCACACGCAGTGACAGACAGAGGCATGCAGTGGTGACCCACGCCTGCTATTTGTCTAAAGCTTTGGAGGGAAAGAACACAAACAGAGAGAGACGCGGCGGAGTTTTCTCCACAATGACGGCTAAAACTCTGGAGAAGGTGCCAGTTAATCTCGGGGGGTTCGTACATCCCGTAGCCGAGAGTGTGTACTCGGTGGATGACATCGCCACCAGCCTGCCGACCTCTGTGGCTATCTTCCCTAACACCGATTTAGGAGTACATTACGACCAGCTCAATGTGGCAGCAGGTAAGATGGGAGCGCATATTGAAGAAATAGGTTATGCTTGCTATGTTTATTTCATCATTTGGACATTATCCTCAAATCATTTTACAAGTTGCTTATATCTAATAATATAATATAATATAATATAATATAATATAATATAATATAATATAATATAATATAATATAATATAATATAATATAATATAATATAATATAATATAATATATTATTATAGTATGAGAATTCTCTGACCTTCCTTTTGAATGGCAGTCCGTGCGTAATGGAACAGAGACGCACCAGCTTTCTCTCACTTAAAACACACTTTCCCGTCTACAAATGACTAATGACGTGTTTTTTTTCGTCTGTAGATGGCTTGATGAGCGCAGACATGAGCGCAGAGAAGCGCTCTCTGGACCTGTCCTCATACTCCAGCGGCTTCTCTCAGCCTGCGCCCCACCGCAACCAGACCTTCACTTACATGGGAAAGTTCTCCATCGACTCTCAGTATCCAGGTAACTGGAACCCCGAGGGAGTGATCAACATAGTCTCGGGCATCTTTAACGTGGCCCAGCCGCCGCCCCCTCCTCCCTCCTCCTCGGCGTCCTCCTCTCCGGCTTCAACGGGATCTCCCAATCACTTTTCCAACGGAAATTTGAGTTGTACCATGGCGCATCAGAGTCAGGCAGAGATAGACCACCATCACCACCTGTACTCTCCCCCGCCTCCCTACTCCTCTTCTGGCTGCGGAGATGTGTACCAGGACCCCTCGGCGTTTCTGTCCACCTCTACCTGTCCCATCGCCCCTTACCCCCCACCCTCTTACTCTTCGCCCAAGCAGCCCGGAAGCTCCGACGCGCTTTTCCCAATCATTCCCGACTACCCGAGCTTCTTCCAACCCGCTTGCCAGCGAGATATGCACACGGCAGGCATCCAAGACCGGAAACCGTTCGGTCCGTGTTCACTCGATACTTTCCGCGTCCCTCCACCCCTGACCCCGCT